>JBBPBX010064953.1:0-10980 GCA_038048925.1 Garcialebias charrua | reverse complement strand
GAGATCAATTTTAAAAAAAAGATCTTTTAATAGCGTTAGCTTCGGTTAGCTCGGTGGATATTTTTTTCTGCTTACAGAGTGTAATTATATGGGGTTTAATATACTAACTGTTGGCCTGGATGAAACATTTGAGAAAATTTTGATTTTTTATTTGTGTTTTGAGAGACGGACTCTTCTCTGTTAGCATTGGTTTTATTTCTGTTTACGTTATAAATAGCTCCGAAACCACTCAGTGGATTTTTTTCTTCTTCTGCTTACAGAGTGTAATTATATGGGGTTAAATGTACTAACTGTTGGCCTGGATGAACCATTTGAGATAAATTTGATTTTTTTATTCGTGTTTTGAGAGACGGACTCTTCTCTGTTAGCATTCGTTTTGTTTCCGTGTATATTTTAGCAAATAGCTAATAAACCACTCGGCTAATAAACCACTAACCCTTGTGCTATAATGTCAGCTATAATTTTTAGCAAACAAATAATTGTTTTTACCGTGTTAATCTTCTTAAAAGCCTTGCTGTGCGCTCCTGTGGCAGACATTTGCAGCAGAGCTAAACACTCGGTCCATATTGCCGGGTTGTCTCAGCGGTGACGCGTCACGTCAGCGGTGGATGACGCGTCACGTCAGCGGTGGATGACGCGTCACGTCAGCGGTGGATGACGCGTCACGTCAGCGGTGGATGACGCGTTACGTCGGCGGTGACGTAGGTGCGACCTATACACCGGTGCAACCTATTTCTGGATTTTTCCAATTTATTGATAATAATTGGACAATGCGACCTATACACCGATGCGACCTATACATCGGAAAATACGGTACTTACTACTTGTACTACTATTCCTACTTCACAGTTTTTCACTTATCACAGATCTTCAGGGTATAGGTCCCCCGCGGTAAACGAGGGACTCCTGTAGTAGCAAAATGTTCCTTCGGCTGTTTTGTTATAATACTTTCACAACCATTTGTTGGCCCTTACCCAAACCTTTTAAGACATATTACTGTCGTCAATTTCAAAAAAACTATTTTTTTTTCCCAAATAAAAATGTATAACTACTATGGTCAAATATTTGCTATATACTGTATTTTGGAAGCATCATGTGGTAAAAAAAACATCTCGTTCAGTTCAAAAAAAGCTTTCAATACAGAAACAACTGGACTTTATCTCGTTCAGTTGCTTTTCAACAACATTTTTTGAACATTAAATGTGTTAGACAACATATTTGTGTAGATATAACCAACAAAGACAAAAGCTGGCGATAATAATAATAATAATAAATAATAATAATAATAACCAAAACAAACTTTTGGAGTCTGTCTGCTTCAAGATGGCCACCACAACTAATCAATGCATGAACATAGTCATGTTTTGTATTGGGTCATAACTGATCTTTAAGGTTTAATCTAAACCCCGGCTGGAACAAGGTGGTTTCAGTAAACTGGTTCAGGCATTTATTTGGCTCTGGTGGGGTTTGGGGAGGGCCAGGAGCGAGGAGGGAGGGGCTTTTCCACTCCACACAGTATGGATTTTGTTTCCATCCCAATGGAATTGCAGAAATATTTGAGGGGAATCCCGTTACGTAGCGATTGGAGTGCTGCAATAATGTACTCACAGTCATTTTCCCACTGCGGTTGGCCTCTTCTCGCTCTGCCAGGGCCTTCAGGAAGTTATCTTTGAGCTCTTTTCCTGCACTTGCCTGCGTCCTGGAAAACACAACACTCAAGCAGCTTGAAAAGTTCCTCTCAATCGTAAAGAAACGAAAACGTAAAAACTTGAGGTGCTTTATTTATGGGATCTTTTCACGTCGTAAAACGTCAAAGTTCTCTGCACTCTCTTCCAAATTGATTAATTACCTTTTTTTTTTTAAATCACAGAGTTGCTCGGATGAATAAAATCCAGTCATTTGATTCTGTGTGACACTGTTGGAGGTTCGTTAACGTTAACTACATGTTTAAAAAGATGAATTCTTTCAGTAAGCATGACTCCCAAATCCACTCAACTCAACTTCCTTCGACCCGGTTGTAGATGGATTTAACAACATGTGCAAAACAGAAATGACTTCACGTGATTTTGTAGCAGCTTTTTTACTCTCGGGCCAGTTTGTTCCCATAGAAACGTAAATTTTGGCGCACGCTGACGCATCTGCACCTGAAAAAACACTGGCACTTATATTTGAACAGTTCACACTGCAGTACGAGCTGCAGAACGCTGGCCCGCTGCCACGACGGACTGAGCAAAACATTCATCAGTTTCACACCGAGCCAACGTCTTAACGGCAGTAAACAGGTCACTGCTGACCTTTACGTCGGCCTCAGGAATGCAGAAGAAATACTGTAAGAGAAATGAAACATTACGTTACAGCTACAGCTCAGAGGAGGAGAAGCACGAATGGTGCAATAATCTGAACTCACGTTTTTCTTCTTGTAGGTAAAGTAACACTGAAGTGCACATTTCCCCAAAATCATCCACAAAAGAAATCAGTAAATGTAGTATATTCATAATTTGGAGATGTTTCAGCTGAACAACTGCAGTTTTCTTGTTTTTATAGCAGATTTCTCATTCCACAGCCTCCCTGTTTTTAATCTCACCAAATGAGTCGTCACATATTTTATCACAAGTAAATAGTAAATGGGCTGTACTTATACAACTCCTTTCTGTTTTGTCCAGACACTCAAATTGGCTCTTTACAACATAATCTGTGCCTCATCATACAGCACTCTAGATCTCTACAAAGACAGGGACACTTCAGCATGTGACTGCTGGTGGAATCGAACCTCCAGCTCTTGCACGGGAGGACGACTGCTCTAACCACTCAGCCACAGCCGCCCTTGGTGGAAATGTGGTTTCAGGTTTTTTTTTATGTGCCAGTAAAACTTACAGGAACTCTGTCCTGATGCTGCTCATCAGGTAGAGGAGTGTAACAGAGTTGAGTCTGGTCATCTGGACGGACTTTTCTTTGTCAAAATGTCCAAAAAACTTCTGACTGAAGAAGACTTCTGACGGGAGAAGACTTCTGACTGAAGAAGACTTCTGACTGAAGAAGACTTCTGACTGAAGAAGACTTCTGACTGAAGAAGACTTCTGACTGAAGAAGACTTCTGACTGAAGAAGACTTCTGACTGAAGAAGACTTCTGACTGAAGAAGACTTCTGACTGAAGAAGACTTCTGACTGAAGAAGACTTCTGACTGAAGAAGACTTCTGACTGAAGAAGACTTCTGACTGAAGAAGACTTCTGACTGAAGAAGACTTCTGACTGAAGAAGACTTCTGACTGAAGAAGACTTCTGACTGAAGAAGACTTCTGACTGAAGAAGACTTCTGACTGAAGAAGACTTCTGACTGAAGAAGACTTCTGACTGAAGAAGACTTCTGACTGAAGAAGACTTCTGACTGAAGAAGACTTCTGACTGAAGAAGACTTCTGACTGAAGAAGACTTCTGACTGAAGAAGACTTCTGACTGAAGAAGACTTCTGACTGAAGAAGACTTCTGACTGAAGAAGACTTCTGACTGAAGAAGACTTCTGACTGAAGAAGACTTCTGACTGAAGAAGACTTCTGACTGAAGAAGACTTCTGACTGAAGAAGACTTCTGACTGAAGAAGACTTCTGACTGAAGAAGACTTCTGACTGAAGAAGGCTTCTGACTGAAGAAGACTTCTGACTGAAGAAGACTTCTGACTGAAGAAGACTTCTGACTGAAGAAGACTTCTGACTGAAGAAGACTTCTGACTGAAGAAGACTTCTGACTGAAGAAGACTTCTGACTGAAGAAGACTTCTGACTGAAGAAGACTTCTGACTGAAGAAGACTTCTGACTGAAGAAGACTTCTGACTGAAGAAGACTTTTAACTGAAGAAGACTTCTGACTGAAGAAGGCTTCTGACTGAAGAAGACTTCTGACTGAAGAAGACTTCTGACTGAAGAAGACTTCTGACTGAAGAAGACTTCTGACTGAAGAAGACTTCTGACTGAAGAAGACTTCTGACTGAAGAAGACTTCTGACTGAAGAAGACTTCTGACTGAAGAAGACTTCTGACTGAAGAAGACTTCTGACTGAAGAAGACTTCTGACTGAAGAAGACTTCTGACTGAAGAAGACTTCTGACTGAAGAAGACTTCTGACTGAAGAAGACTTCTGACTGAAGAAGACTTCTGACTGAAGAAGACTTCTGACTGAAGAAGACTTCTGACTGAAGAAGGCTTCTGACTGAAGAAGACTTCTGACTGAAGAAGACTTCTGACTGAAGAAGGCTTCTGACTGAAGAAGACTTCTGACTGAAGAAGACTTCTGACTGAAGAAGACTTCTGACTGAAGAAGACTTCTGACTGAAGAAGACTTCTGACTGAAGAAGACTTCTGACTGAAGAAGACTTCTGACTGAAGAAGACTTCTGACTGAAGAAGACTTCTGACTGAAGAAGACTTTTGACTGAAGAAGACTTCTGACTGAAGAAGGCTTCTGACTGAAGAAGACTTCTGACTGAAGAAGACTTCTGACTGAAGAAGACTTCTGACTGAAGAAGACTTCTGACTGAAGAAGACTTCTGACTGAAGAAGACTTCTGACTGAAGAAGACTTCTATGACTGAAGAAGACTTCTGACTGAAGAAGACTTCTGACTGAAGAAGACTTCTGACTGAAGAAGACTTCTGACTGAAGAAGACTTCTGACTGAAGAAGACTTCTGACTGAAGAAGACTTCTGACTGAAGAAGACTTCTGACTGAAGAAGACTTCTGACTGAAGAAGACTTCTGACTGAAGAAGACTTCTGACTGAAGAAGACTTCTGACTGAAGAAGACTTCTGACTGAAGAAGACTTCTGACTGAAGAAGACTTCTGACTGAAGAAGACTTCTGACTGAAGAAGACTTCTGACTGAAGAAGACTTCTGACTGAAGAAGACTTCTGACTGAAGAAGACTTCTGACTGAAGAAGACTTCTGACTGAAGAAGACTTCTGACTGAAGAAGACTTCTGACTGAAGAAGACTTCTGACTGAAGAAGACTTCTGACTGAAGAAGACTTCTGACTGAAGAAGACTTTTGACTGAAGAAGACTTCTGACTGAAGAAGACTTCTGACTGAAGAAGACTTCTGACTGAAGAAGACTTCTGACTGAAGAAGACTTCTGACTGAAGAAGACTTCTGACTGAAGAAGACTTCTGACTGAAGAAGACTTCTGACTGAAGAAGACTTCTGACTGAAGAAGACTTCTGACTGAAGAAGACTTCTGACTGAAGAAGACTTCTGACTGAAGAAGACTTCTGACTGAAGAAGACTTCTGACTGAAGAAGACTTCTGACTGAAGAAGACTTCTGACTGAAGAAGACTTCTGACTGAAGAAGACTTCTGACTGAAGAAGACTTCTGACTGAAGAAGACTTCTGACTGAAGAAGACTTCTGACTGAAGAAGACTTCTGACTGAAGAAGACTTCTGACTGAAGAAGACTTCTGACTGAAGAAGACTTCTGACTGAAGAAGACTTCTGACTGAAGAAGACTTCTGACTGAAGAAGACTTCTGACTGAAGAAGACTTCTGACTGAAGAAGGCTTCTGACTGATCCATTATCTTTACCCGCTTCTTCCTTTTGGGTCACCGGTGCTCATGTCCATCAGTCACTGTGCGAGAGGCGGGGGACATCCTGGACTGGTCTCCAGTCCATCACAGGGACACATGGAGACAAACAACCATTCACTCTCTCACTCTCACCTAGAGACAATTTAGAGTTACCAGTCAGACTAGCACGCGTGGTGGTGACCCCTGACAAAGAGAGCAGCCGAAAGAAGAAAAATAGACGTCCATCTTTATTACAAGGAGTCTCATTTCAACACACAACTACACACACATTTTAGTAATTGGTTATAGGATTTAAATATTAATTCTGAATATTTGAACCCATTTTCTTTAATCCGAGGAGATAAGTTCATTCATTCATTCATTCAACCTTTATTTATACAGGCTAGCCTCGTTGAGTCACGGGGACTCATTTACTGATCGGTTCAGTGTTTTCTGTCTAACAAATCCTGTTTATTCTGGCAAAGACAAACTACCTGCTGCAACTAGTCGTGATCAATTCATCACCAAGTTAATCGGCTTTGGCTTTCTCAAGTTTAAAACATTTTTAGTACTTTCAGCACCACGTAATTTTTTTTTACTCTACAGGTACTCCCCGGCTTACGAATGAGTTCCGTTCCTACGCCCGTTCGTATGTCGAAAACGCCGTAAGTCAGAAAACGCATACACACTGGCTGCCACTTATACACGTACATGAACGGTACTGTATTTTTACCAAGCACTTAACACAGTACCCTACATAATTATCAAAAAACACATACAGTACATTTGGAGCCATAATGAAGGAAAAAAAAAGTTAATTTCTTACTGGGAGCTGGCGAAACCTGTCTCCGTCTGTTAGCATGTTAGCTCGTTGCAGGTCCGAGCTGTGCAGCTTCATGCTGCTTCACGCGGTCCAAACTGTTTACAGGAAGGCCTGTTAGCATGTTAGCTCCACACATTTGGAGCCATCATGAAGGGAAAAAGAGTTAATAACTTACTGGGAGCTGGTGAGGCCGTTTCTCCATGTTAGCATGTTAGCTCGGTGTCCCTCCAACATCTGAGGCTGCCAGGTGGAGCATCGAGGCGAGCTCCCGGCCGCAGCAGGCCTCTCTGCCGCCCGTCGGCTCTGTGTCCCCGGTGGGGCCGGCTGATGGCAGGGACAGTAGCGGCGGGATGGTCACCGGATCCCGCGGTGAGCTGGTGGTGTCGGCTGGCGTGGTGGGATGTGGCGGAGCGATCGGCGGCTACTGCTCCGGGCCCGAGACGTCCACAGAGTTCACAGAGTGTTTCCAGCTCATGTATCCAAGGGAGGCAACCTCTGAACAGACACACGGTCCGTCCAAAGGCGGTTGTCGAGGCCGGAGCTAACCAAAGCTAACCGAAAACTGGCGGACACTGCAGAAAACTGCGTAAATCGGCTTCTAAATAATAATAATAATAATAACAATAATAATAATAATTTATTTATAAAGCCATTTAAAACAGCCACAGCTGCAACAAAGTGCTGTACACATAAAATCAAGAACATTTAAACACAATAAACAAGATGTTTCAATATATATATATTTTTTATTAATGAGATGCGTGACGTAACACCTAATCACCGTAAGTCGAGGACTACCTGTATTTCTAAACTGCAGAGATAATTATTCTACATCTTTTTCCGGTTCTGTAAGAAGTCATAATTCCATACTTTGTTGAGTAAAAATTTTAGATCAATCTTTCTTTCATCCTTGGTCAAGTTCCATTTCTTCTGCTGTCCAAAGAGCAAACCAACCGAGTTTAAATCTACACAAACAACTCCTTAAATTATTCACAAAGACGCCACAAGAAGAGGAGAGGAACAGCAGAGTTCTGCTTTTCACCTGATTTAACATCCCAGAGAAACGGAGCGAGGCCTGGATGTTTCATTTGCTCGGATTGGGACATGGATTGTAATTTATACTCCTGGTCTGGCCTGCTCCTCATTATGAAGCCTTAGAGGAATCACACGGCGGTAAAAGTGCAGGGACAGCACATACTTGGAGGCTCAAACCTCACTTCATCTTCTGAGTGAGTGAAGGATCGCTGCTGGGTCACGGGGGCCGAGGCCCCAAAGTAAACACAGGTGTTGAGGAGCCAAGTGACTGGGGTTACCCCGTCCAGTAGCTAAAGCAACACACGCACAGCCGAGCACAGCCGAGGAGTCTCCAGTAAAACACATGGAGCGCTGCGAGGCAGTTAACAGATTTCTTATCAAGGCTCATTTAAGAAGGACAACAGCAAGGTTTCGATGAAATGATGCTTATTAGTGACGAATGGCTCCGCATTAGGCTGACTGAAGAAGCCTTGTGTTTGAAGTGTCTTGATGTCAGATAGTGCGCAGCAGAATTAATAAAAAGAAGTAGAGAATGAGGTGGAAGATGAACGGACGAGCTTTAAACCCACCAAAGGAGCTGTCTGTTCAGAAACAGAGTCCTTCTGAAAGCCACCACAGGCACATTTTAAACATTTAAACAGCTTCAAACTAAAAATTTAAATATGTTTTAATGTTGTTTCTAAGTAAATCCTGAATATACATTTTTACATTTATGGAGCATTTTACAGACAGACACTCTAATGCACCCCCATACCATCAGCAAAGCACCTGTTTCCTCCTCCTTCCTTTTATATTCTTTTGTTGCCCCTTAAAAGTGGAATACTGTAGAAGGTGAGCCTGTGATCGGAAGGTTGCCGGTTCGACTCCACAGACTGACAACATCAAAATGTGGGTGGGAAAGGTGAAGCACCCACACCTGTCTCCACCCTCATTTGCTCCACTCTGGGCCCTTGAGCAAGGCCTTTAATTATCTAATTGTATGATTGCTCAACTTTTATTATGTGACTTTTAATCATTTTAATCATTTTAATTACCTGACTGTATGATTGTGTTGTTGTGTGTACAGCACTTTGGTCCTGTGGGTGTTTAAAGTGCTCTATAAATAAAGCTGGTATGGTATGGTATCTGCTCCCCGGGGTGTCCTATAGCAGCTCTCTGCTCCACACAGAGGGCTGTGGTAGCTCGGTGGTCTGTGGGTGTGTCAGGAAGGACATCCGGCGTAAAAACAATTAGTCAAGTCTTTGTGTGAGTTCGTTCACTGTGGCGACCACTGAGGAAGGGAACAGCCACAAAAAAAGTACAATTTCTTATTTCAGACATTAATTCAATGTTCCATTGTGTTTTATGTTCCTCAAAATATTGCAAACCATTTATTTTTTATTTTATTTTATTACATTTTATACATCGTCCCAACCTGTTAACCAACAAAGTCCATGCTCAATAATCCAGGTATGCAATCCAAAAAAATTCAGTCAGGTCATCTGGACAGTTTATTTATTTATTTATTTTTTGCTGAAACGGTTCACCTTCCACCCAGAAGGCTTAACGCACAAGAAAAAACTGATTCTTCTCCCAACACTTTACTCCAAAGTGGAACAAACCAGTTCTGTTGGTGCTAAGATGGTCTCTTTGGCACGCCCCCTCGTCCGTGCCAGCCCTCTCCCTCGTCGACAGTCATGTCAACACCCGCTTCGACTAAATGGCCATTATTAGTTATTATCATCCCCATACGTCGCGGTCAGACTGCCCCTCCTGTACCTCCTAGTAGGCTTAAAGGTACGTTGTTAGCATTGGTAGCGATGACAGCAGGCTTCGTTTTTAGCAACGTCGTAAACTTTATAGTAAAGGGTCTGGCGTTAGGTTTGGGGTCTTGGTTAGGTTTAGGCACAAGGGTAAGGGGTTAAGTTTAGGGTTGGTCCTCTGGGTCAGGTGTACGGTTAGGTTTCCGAAAAGGGTTATACAAGCTGAAAAACGAAACAAAAAAACACTTCCGGGTTTACGGCAATACGCTGCCTACTCACAGCGATAATAACAAAAATAACGTTCCTTCAAACATGCTAGGAGGTAGGTTGGACAGTTTCACTGCTACATATGGGGATGATAACAACTAATAACGGCCATTTATTGGACTGAGAACATCCGAAGCCGCTGCATGTCAAACTGTTTAAAAACCAACAAAGTCCATGCTCAATAATCCAGGTGTACAATCCAACATTTTTCAGTCAGGTCATCAAAAAGAAACTGTCCAGATGAGCTGACTGAAAAGTGTTGGGTCCCAACCTGTTCAAACTTTGCTCATGAGAGGAATGCTGCTGCGCAACCGAACCGTAAGAGAGTCCTCCTTCCAAGCCGATGTGGGTCAGTGATCCTAGTGGACCCGTTACCGTCCACTTAACCTGTGGGACTGGAGTGTGGAACAAGATCATCCAATCAGAAGAAGGCCAGTTTCCAACGCCGCCTTCAAAGTCTCAAAGACCCACCGGAGAAGAAAGCAGATGTTTGATGTGGTCCACATCAGATCCGCTCCAGTCCAGTTTGGGTGAAACTGCACATACAAAGTTTGCTGTAGATCGTTTCTTTTAGTTAATTTAAAACATTTGTTTTTCTTCTTCTTCTTTCAGCTGCTCCCTTCTTCAGGGGTCACCACAGCGAACAAACACACGAAGACTTGGCGATTGTTTTTATAACGAATATCCTTCCTGACACAATCACAGACACCGAGCTACCACAGCCCTCTGTGTGGAGCAGAGCGCTGCCATTCAGGGCACCCAGGGAGCAGATGGTGGGGGTCAAGAGCCTTGCTCAAGGGCCCAGAGTGGGACAAATGAGTGTGGAGGAAGGTGCGGCTGTTTCACCTTTCCCACCTACATTTGAATGCTGTCAGTGCAGGGAGTTGAACCGGCGATCTTCCAATCACAGGCTTGCCACTCCCCCGACCAAACTTAATTTAAAACCATTCAAAGTGTATTTTGACAAAGGACTGAAAAATCAGAAAGGTAAACCGTGAACGCTGCCAAGTGACGAACAAACTGTTTACGAAGTGTTAAAACATTAAAAACAAAACAACAACTATAAATTAGGATCAGCACGCAGCTAATAAAACAGACGCGCTACGACCTCGTTGTTCCAGCGCTGTGAACAGCTGTCGTCACTCCAGCACCGCTTCCAGCCGTTTCACAAAAACTAAAAAGAAAAATGGCAGAAATGTGTCACACAATCAGAGAAGGACGTATAAATCATCCAGTGTTCTCCTGGTTCTCCTCATGGTTCCTTGTTATGAACGTGGATTTATGTAACGCTCGGTCCACCTCTGTTGGGGGTGAACAGCTGTGGTTGTGTTGCGACGATGTTCCGAGTGTGTTTACACGTATATAAACACACCGCAGCGGTGCATACCGAAACCCAGAGGCCTTTTTCCTCCATCAAATGAGCTTTTAAAACTATTTATTCTCACCAATAATTACTTCATCTGAGCAGATCAAGATATCATGCTGTCACACTTTGTGTTTTTATAAATATTTATATCATACACAACTCCAGTTTGAAACAAAACTTTTGCAAAACGCACATAAAA
>JBBPBX010064952.1:0-20097 GCA_038048925.1 Garcialebias charrua | reverse complement strand
AATACTGTGTAAAATGATTTATATTTTTCTCATTTGATTTTTAAACTATTTTCTTTGGTTACAATGGTTAATCACTGCTTTAAAAAAATAAGAGTCAAGTAAGATTTCGAATCTGTCTTTTTCTCCGAGATGAACTTCAACAAAGACAGATTCGAAATCTTACTTAACTGTTAGATGAAGTCTTGGTTCAGTTTCTCAGTCCAAAATTATATACAGGTAACAACATTGGCTGCCCTACTATCACAGCAACTGTATTCTGCGATTTTGATTAATACAAAATCGTAGAATTTCATGATTTCTGGCATCATGATTTCTGGCAAACTGATCAACAAATGAGTGACTCATTTGTTGATCGGTTTGCCAGAAATCATCAAATTATGTTTGTATTCTGCATCTGTCTGTTAGCAAAATATCTTATGAACAACTGAACAGATTTTGATTAAACTTTCAAGAAATAATCACTGAATGGCTCTCTACGACTGGTTGACTTTTAAAGTACATCCATGGTGTTGGTCTGTTAGCAAAATATCTCATGACCCTCTGGACAGATTTTGAAAAATCTTTCAAGAAATAATAAACGGATGTTTCTTTACTGCTGATTAACTTTTGGATATATTTGAATTGAAGATGGCTGCAGCAGGCAATTGAAATAAGCCAAACTCAAAAATGGTTATAATTCAGTTAATTTTACAGATATGGAGTTAAGTGGTTGTTTGTTTAAAGTTATTTAAAGTTATTTTATATATTCTTTTAAATAATGGGGTGATATAAGATTTTTTTCTTCTTTCTGCACTCTTTTCATTCAGATGAATGTTTTATTTTGTCTCTTTTAAATGAATGAATAAATAAATAAAATAAAATATTAAATAGCTTTACATCTGCTAAGTTCTTGGCATAAACCAACACAGACATGTTCCTGTTTTTAGTGTTTTACATGCTTTATATTGTAGCTGTATTATGATATGATGCGAAGCCACGGAGCTCCCAGGCAGAAGCTGAAACAGCTGCCGTAATCAGAGCCCCCAATCCGGCATGAAAAAGAAAAACACACCGCTGGCTGAAGCCCTGAGATAGATGGAATGTCCGGCCGGCGTAAAACTAACTTGACCGCGGTTTAATGTGACGCAGATGTGTTTATATAGCTCTGCAAACATTGAACGTTGTTGTCTTGCGGTGTTGAGTGTAATATTTCCACACAACGCACATGTTACGATGAAAAGTCGGCTAGCTGCTAGCTAAGATGCTACGTGACTCACCAGTGTTGTCCGATCTTGCGACAGAAACAAGCGTCCAGCGTAAACAATCCATAACGTGACCAGCTCCATGTAAACAATCCATAACGTGACCAGCTCCATGTAAACAATCCATAACGTGACCAGCTCCATGTAAACAATCCATAAACAAACGACCCGCTCTTTCAAAACGATGCCAAAACAAACCCAACAGAGTACTCAGTCAGCCCCTCACGCTTGTAGCTGCCTGCAAACTATGAACTGGATTTCCTGAATGTGAGGCGGGTCTTGTTACTCTGGGTTCATGAGACACGCCTCCGTTCAGGAAATCCATCCCATAGTTTGAAGCCAACGTGCATCATGGGTTGGATCGATACGTAAACAAGGCTGGTATCGGCATAGACGTTCTATATATGATATCTATGGGTATCGGTATGTGCCATGAGCATTGGTTCCGCTTCTGCTCGGAGGGCGGGCCACAGGGCGGGCCAGGGTCCATCATACACGGGCACGGGCCCATGCGGGCCCGTGTGTAGAACCGCCAGTGCACTAGATTGAGGAACAGCTGTTAGACTCTTGATTCCTTAACCAGGATAATCACTGTAAGGGTAAAAAAAAAAACACTGTAACACCACTTTTGATGGGTGATTTGTGATGTGCTGCTGATTATCCATACTGCTGATTATCCATACTGCTGATTATCCATACTGCTGATTATCCATACTGCTGATTATCCATACTGCTCATCTCATGCTGCTGATTATCTCATGCTGCTCCCATCTGCTCACCACACACTCATGTTCAGGCCGCTGTTGTTACGCCGTATTATATTACATTATTTGTGTTTATCGTATTCTTAGTGTATATCTTAGATCTTCTGTGACTGTTTTGTTTTATACTTTATAGTTTTGCTATTGTTTAATGTCACTGGGACCTTGTGTACTTCATTTTTTTCCACCTCATGTACAAGATGTGATGTGAATGACAATAAAATTGACTTGAACATCCCTGAATTTAGCACCCTCCATCTTTCCCTAAACTCGGATCAGTTTCCTAGTCCCTTCTGCTAAGAAAATCCCCATAGCATGATGCTGCCACCACCATGTTTCACTGTGTGGATGGTGTTCTTGGGGTGATGAGATGTGTTAGTTTTTCACCAGTGGCCTTACAGTATTTTGGTCACATGTGAGCAGAGCACCTTCCTCCATATATTTAGGAAGTCGCCCACTTGCCTTTGGGCAAACTCAAAACAAGCCTTCCTATTTTTCTAATTAAAGT
This sequence comes from Garcialebias charrua, assembly GCA_038048925.1. Taxonomy (NCBI): domain Eukaryota; kingdom Metazoa; phylum Chordata; class Actinopteri; order Cyprinodontiformes; family Rivulidae; genus Garcialebias; species Garcialebias charrua. The sequence goes on along the minus strand of JBBPBX010064952.1, from coordinate 17,587 downwards.
ATTTTTTGGTCACCTTTCCATAAAGCCCAGCTCTGAGCTCTGTGGAGTGTATGGTTATTGTGGTCATATGGGCAGAGACTCCAGTCTCTGCTTGGAACTCTGCAGCTCCTTCAGAGTTACCTTTAGTCTCTGTGCTGCCTCTCTGATTAGTGCCCTCCTTACCCGGTCTGAGAGTTCTGGTGGGCGGCCCTCTCTTGGCAGGTTTGTTGTGGTACGGTGAAGATTCTCAGTCATCCAGGACATGGTAAATAAAAAAATGTTCAAGACAAATACAACTGGACTTTATTTGTAATAGAAGACGTTTCGCTTCTCAACCGAGAAGCTTTCTCTATACTGTACATAGTTCCCACACAGTGGGGAGTATTGCGCAATACCAGGTTTTTCGCCACTCGCAAAGGCAGAAATGGCAGACAAACACACTTGAGCTACCACAGCTAAATACATTACTAGCTTCACCAAGGCACAAGAGCAAAATGGCAGTGGTCAGAGTTAAATGAGTTGGAGAAAGAAATTCATGGCAGACGAAGCTGACAACTTGTCACAAAGTAGTTACTCTGATATCATTAATTATTTAATTACTACAGGACCAGCACTTTGAGTGTTACCGTGTTGGAAGTTAGCATGTCGCGTTAGCGGAGGGTCCGTCGCACGGAGGCTCGCGGGAGCTCAGGTCGGACGGCGTGGATCCGTCGCGGCCGCGGGGGCACGTCCCATGGGACCGACGCGTCGCCCGCACGACTTGGCTCCCGTCCTCCTTCCCCCACTGGGGCGTCTCCCCGCCGGTCCCGGTAGACCGGCGAGACCGTGAGGAGGCCGTTGTCGCGTTAGCGAGATGCTAAGCTAACCACAGCATGCAAGACGGTGTTGCTAAATAATGAAAAAAAAAACAGCTCTAACACACAGACAGTTGTACTCTAACATTGTTCTGACATTGTTTCACAAAATGATTTAAGTAGAATATTTTGTTTACCGGCCAAAAGCACGACGTCTTCTGAGCAGATACGAGAGAGCGATGGAGCTGCTGTGAGCTTCTCCGATGAGATAAATCCTTCACGTTTACTTTTTTTTTGATTAAGTGAAACCTGCGCGTTGCCCAAACGTCTACCCGACTGGAACACCCACTGACCCAACACAAAGTAACCATTGCAATTAATTAGAAATTAACAAAAAAAAAACAACGTGAAAAATGAACATCCATTAGACTGCGCTGTCAGCTGCGCTGCCTCTCCGAGGGAGGGTCCACCCGGAAATTCCACAGATGTGACGTCACATGGGAACTATGTATTCAAAGTTCAGAGTGTGTGGGGTTCAGGTTATAAAGCTGAGTTAGGATGAGATAAGATAAAAAAACATATGCAGATTGACCTATCACACTTCACAATAGGGGTTTGTTGTGGTACCATGTTCTTTCCATTTGATGATAATGGATTTGATGGTGCTCCAGGGCATCATCAGAGATTTTGATTTTTTTTTTTTTTTAATAGCTTAACCTTGACTTGTACTTCTCAGCATTGATTTGGTACCTGGATGATTGAGCATGAACTTTGTTGCCTTGAACCACTTTGGCTGTGGCTGCCTGCCTGGCGGGGGAGTCGACGAGAGACAGGACGGCCCCCAGAAACCATCTTGGCTCCAGCAAATTTGTTGGTCCACTTAAGGAGTTTACTGCTTGGTGGGGAAACAGTTTAATGGAACTCTTCTAACTGATGGTGCCCTCCGGATAGAGGGCGAACCATTTCTATTAAAAAATGAACTGCCTTTTTTTTCACAATGCTGCAGATAGCGTAATTGTGCACCTACCGCCGGAGGGGGTGTGGTCGTGAGATGGAGTGAGTCGCACTTGCCAGTGCTCCGGGTAAAATTTATTTTTTAGTACCACCAAGCCCTCTATATGTAATATTTTTTGCCTATTATCACGCACACAACTTCCATCAAGCATCTCTTTTGAAGATTTTGGATTAAAAATGTCTCAAAAGTCGACAAGATCGAAGAAGGACGCCGAGAAGGATGACGCTGGCCTAATAACCCTCGAGGCAATTACCTCGCTGCTCGAGGAGCACTGCGCGGCTCTGTCAGCTGAGTTCAAACAAACTTTCCACCAGCTGGATCTCAAATTGGACCAGACCCGGCTCGCGGTGGAGGAACACGGCCAGCGTGTGTCATCACTGGAACTTGTCACTAACGACCTGAGCCAGCGCATGTCGGAGGTGGAAAACACCTGCTCAACTCTCCAGGAGGAAAACGCCAGACTAAGATCTAAACTGGCGGATTTAGAAAATCGAAGCAGACGGCAGAATATTCGTGTGCTGGGTTTACCGGAATCTATTGAAAGCGGACGTCCCACAGACTTCTTCTCCAACCTGCTGTGTGACATCTACGGGCGTGACACGCTTCCTTCTCCACCCGAACTGGACCGGGCCCATCGAACCCTCGCCCCGAAACCCGCCTCGGACCAGCGGCCGCGCCCGGTTATCCTGCGAGTGCACCGGGTCCAGGTGAAGGAGCTCCTCATCCGGGAGGCTCGACGCAGAGGCAGGCTTGAATACCAGGGAAAACCGGTGCGGATCGTGGAAGACTACAGCCCAGAAGTCCTCAACCAGCGAGTGGAATATAAGGAAGTGATGGCTGCGCTGTACTCTTTGGGTTTAAAACCTGCTCTGCTGTTTCCTGCTCGACTTCGCGTGACTTTACCTGATGGACACAGAAAGTGGCTGGGCTCTGTGGAGGAGGCGCAGAAGTTCATAGACAACTTTCAGGCTTCACAGCGCAAGTAATATTTAAACTTTTCTTCTTACTGATGAGCAATGCGCTGTTCCCGCACTGGCTTTGATTATTACACTAAACTTTTCTTTACATGAGGTGAGGAACAGATGAGCAGGACTCTGCCCATACTCTGATTATCTGAGACTTTTTTAGTTGCGGCTTTTTTTGAACTATTAACATTTTTGAAATGAAACATTTTTCCTTTTCTCGTTTACCTGTTGACTATTTTGAGCTGAATCTTGGGTTAGTCCTGGATTGATTGATAATTAATTTGAGATTGGGATTAATTTAACTTTACGTTTGTATATGTGTGCGTGATTACCGGTACACATTTATGTGTATACATTTTTTGGCCTTGCATACTTTAAACTAGTTTGTGAGGTGCTTATAAAAATTTTTTTTTTAGGCATTAGGTATTTAGGCACATAAATAATTGAAGTAGGCCTATCCATGTATAAAAATGGGTGAAATATATAATGTTTTCAATATATTATTTTGAACTATTAACATTTTTCCTCTTCTTGTTTACCTGTTGACTATCTTGAATTGAATCTTGAATTGGTCTTGGACTGATTGAAGATTTAATTTAGGATTAGGATTAATTTAACTTTGTTTATATGTGTATGCGTGATCACACATCTATGTGTACATTTTTGGCCTTGCATGAGGTGCTTATACATTTTTTTTTCCCTCTGATGATACTGGAGCACTAGTTTAAAAGTTAGACAGGAGACTTATTTTTAATTTCTATGGAGCTTGCTGCTTCTGTCTGTTGCAGCTGTCCAGGGTGGGAAAGGGAGGGGGTGGGGGGTCCATCACTGCCATTAATTTATATTTTCTTTCACTTTGCCAAGAACTGCACAGCCATCAACACATTAGACTGTATTACCTACCTTTCTTATACAAATTATTAGTAATATGAGTGGTCAGTTGGTGTTGTCAAGCTGGAACGTCAAAGGTTTGAACCACCCCGTCAAGAGAAGGAAGGTGCTCTCTCATTTAAAACAGTTAAATACAGGCATTGCTTTCCTGCAGGAGACTCACATTAGAAGTGACGATAGCAAACGATTACTGCAAACATGGCACGGGCAGAGTTTCCATTCCTCATTTCGAGCAAAGGCTCGGGGCGTCTCGATCCTCATCAGTCAAGACATTTCATTTGAACCTTTTCAAGTTAACTCAGATAAATATGGTCGTTTTGTGATTGTTTCCGGTAAATTGTACAACACACCAGTAGTGCTAGTTAACGTTTATGCCCCAAATACGGATGATGTTGGTTTCTTTGAGAAATTATTCTCACTGCTCCCGGACCTAAACACATACTCATTGATACTCAGTGGTGACTTGAATTGCTGGTTGGACCCAGTTTTGGACAGATCCTCTACAAACCCTGCCACAGCCAGCAGGTCGTCCCACACTATTCGTGCCTTTCTATCTAAGTATGGCCTGTGCGATGTATGGCGTTTTTTACACCCAGCTGAGAGAGAATATTCTTTTTTTTCTCATGTTCATCATTCATACTCGAGGATCGATTACTTTTTCATGGACAACAAACTTCTTCCCTCTGTCCGTGGCTGTGACTACCACAGTATTGTCATCTCAGCAGGGGCGGAGTGGGACAACTTTTCAGCCCGGGAGTTTAATGGCCAAGAGTGGCCCATTTTTTCACATTTTAAAAATATTTGGCAAAAATGTAGCCTATAATATTTTTTTAATTGCAATACAATCAACAACTTTTTTTTGGTTATAATTTTTAGTTACATTTTGTTACAATTCAGCAAATCAGGTGGGAAAAAAACTAAATTAGTTGACTTAAAAAACAGAAAATGATAAGTCAATTCTTTGTTGCTCTTTCCATATCAGACTCAAAGATTACTGAAAAACTCAAAACGTAATTTTGTTGGCTTGAACGTTGGCCAGCTGTCATGAGAAGTTTGCACTAAATACAGTGACAAAAAGATAAACCATAAAACTATTTTACATTCAAAATATTAAATTTGAGGCCAGATAAAATGTCAATGAGACCAGATTTGGCCCATGGGCCTCGAGTTTGACATGTGATCTACAGCATCAGTAAGCGCCTAAGAAGTGCACTAGTTTCTGCCACCATATGTGTTACTTTGTCATTGTCAATGGACATAAGAAGTTCTTTCTCTGTGGACATCAGCATAAATGCCTCCAAATGCTCCTGGTTAAGTGTGCTTCATAGTCTATTCTTGATGAACTTGAGAGTAGAGAAGCTTTCACATGCAACATGAGACAACAAATATTTGTATGCCAGCCCTATATAGGCATCTGTGAAAAGGTTATACTGTGTCAATATAAGGTAAACACAGATAACACAGTTTCTGCAAGAAGAACAAGCCCTGCTTTCAAGTTCAATCTCTGGTTCAACCCTGTTCCATCTCAGTACCATCTTGACAGTGGACTCTTCCAGAGGGGACTTTTTCAGCCTATCCCAAGACTGGACAGCTCTGTGTGTAAAGTACTCACTGTGGCTCTCTCATCAAATCTAAGCAGATTTTTGCTTGTTGCTTGAAGTGCTGAGCTCTTGAGTCCTTTAAGCCTCATCTCTGAAAAGTTTTTAGGGTCAAGACAAGCAAAATCAGAGACAAGTTTGGCATTGGTTGCAATATGTATGCATATGCATGAGTTTATTTTTATTTGTCTATTAAATGCGTTGCTTTAACATTTTTCTGTTTCCTGTTTTCACTTCACCTCATGCATTTCTGCCTCATTACGTAAATAAGGACTTGTGTGGAAAATTAAAAAAATAATTACATTTAATTACATAACACAAGTCATCTAAGAGTAAAAGTAAAAACAAAAAAATATATAGGCCTACCGGTATTTTAAGCACAGTAAAATGTAAAATTATGAATTAAAATATATAATTTGTTGGAACTAAGCTGGAAAAAAAACATGATGGTCAATTAATTTTTAAAACATGAGATAAAGTTCTAAAAAAGCTAAGTCTGGTCTTCTGGACATTCAAGAAACAAAACAAAACAAAGCAAAAAATGTCCAGAAGACCAGACTTAGCTTTTTTAGATTTTTCTACCTGGATTATTGAGCATGCATCAGGGTATGAGATAAAGTTATCTTTTAATTTAAATTGTCCTTTGACGTTTATTTATTTATTGGTCAATTTATATATTTCTGCTTTTATTTCTAATTAGGCTCAGGCTGTCAGTTTAGGTCCCACTTGACTTTCATGCATGTTTAGTGACATAGTACAACGTTGTGACATTAGCTTAATTTATTATGCTAGTTTTTAATTTTTATCATTACCTGTTGCTTCTTCTGTCTCTTTGAAAAAATGTCTGTAAGCTTTGCACATTTGGCAGCTTCCTCCTTTCTTTTCTTCAACCTGACTTTTTCAGCTCCACCTGGCCTCTTCCTATCCATTTTTATTGCTAATTAGCAGTTTGGACTCCGCGCTGCTCCATCAGCTGATGTTTTGGAAAATACGTGCTTCGCTGCTGGGGTGGACTCAACCAACGGTGAATTTTCAGGGGTGTTTTTTATCAAATGGTAGCTCCCAAGCTGCCGGCCCAGTGCGGCGCAGTCTCTTGAAAGCGATCAGCGCTCCCTCCCTTTAAGAGGCTGCAGCCTGCAGCCTAAAGTCAGGGACAAGTCGATTTTGAGCAGATTCATTCAACCGTCATCATTTTCCCCGTGCGCCTATCGGCCCATTCATGACGCGGCCCATCGGGAAAACTCCCGAATCTCCCGATGGCCACTCCGCCCTTGCATCTCAGACCATGCACCTGTCACTCTGTCTTTGTCCCTCCCTGACATTCCTATAAGGAGTAGACAGTGGAGATTCAATTCAACGTTACTGTTAAACAATGATTTTGTTACATTTATAGAAAAAGAAATAACCTTCTTTCTATCCATAAACAGAACTCCTGGGATCCCACTGTCAACAGTTTGGGATACCCTTAAGGCCTATCTTAGGGGACAAATCATTTCATATACCGCCCGGCTGAGGCAAAAATCTCAAAAAGAAAGAACTGATTTAGCCCAGCAGATAAAAGAAATTGATCAACAATACGCTCAAAACAAATGCCCTAATCTGTACAAAAAAAAAGTAGAACTCAAAACTAAGTTTGATTTATTGTCTACATACTCAATAGAACAATCACTTTTGAAAAGTAAATCATCATTTTACATACATGGAGAAAAGTCAGGAAAACTACTGGCAAATCAGTTGAAGGGTGCCATGGCTAAACAAATCATCCCTAAGATCCAATTAGAGAACGGCACCACAACTCTAGATCATTTACAAATTAACAGAGCATTTAAGGACTTTTATTCCCATTTATATACTTCAGAATCCCAAACCAACAAGAATTTATCTTCTCAGTTTTTCGAAAAGACCAACATGCCAAAACTCACACCCAACCTGAAAGATGCACTGGAGATCCCAATATCCCTGACAGAAATTGTGTCAGCTGTATCGGTAATGCAGTCTGGCAAATGTCCGGGTCCTGACGGCTTCCCTGCTGAATTTTTTAAGAAATTTTCTTCATTACTTTCCCCACTCCTACACTCGGTTCTCTTAGAGTCATTTGACCAAGGATCCCTTCCGAAATCTTTTTTAGAGGCCTGCATTACCCTCATTGCAAAGAAAGGAAAAGACCCAACTCACTGTTCCTCTTATCGACCAATCTCCCTTTTAAATACAGACGCCAAAATTTTAGCCAAAGTTCTTGCTCAAAGGTTGGAAAAGATCCTTCCTTTCATCATATCAAAAGACCAGACTGGATTCATTAAAGGCAGGCACTCCTTTTTTAATGTCAGACGCCTTTTGGACATTATTTATTCTCCTTCGGATACTGTTCCTGAGTGTGTTATTTCCCTTGATGCGGAGAAAGCATTTGATCGGGTTGAATGGGACTACTTGTTTAATGTTCTTGACAAATTTGGTTTTGGCCCCAATTTCATTACATGGGTGCAATTAATTTATTCACATCCCACCGCAACCATTCGTACCAACTCTCAGATATCAAAACCCTTCAGTCTACATCGAGGAACTCGCCAGGGATGCCCACTGAGCCCTCTGCTCTTTGACCTGGCAATTGAACCTCTTGCCACTGCTTTGCGGTCCTGTGACACAATTTCAGGAATCTGGAGAGGCGATATGGAGCACAAGGTCTCCCTTTATGCTGATGACCTTTTACTTTTCATTTCTCATCCGACTGACACGCTGCCCTCCGTTTTATCATTACTTGAGGAATTTGGAATAAATTCTGGTTACAAATTAAACCTGAGTAAAAGTGTAATTTTCCCTGTCAATACCCTGGCGCAGACTCTTGACTTTGGTAAATGGCCTCTTAAAATTGAGAAGACAAAATTCTCTTACCTGGGTGTTACAGTTACGAGGAGGTATAAAGATTTATATCAAGAAAACTTTGTCTCTCTGTTGAATCAGACAAAGCAGGCATTATCCCGATGGTCACCGCTTTCCATTTCCCTCACAGGCCGTATTAACTCAGTCAAGATGGTCACTTTACCTAAGTTTTTATATCTTTTTCAAAATATTCCTGTTTTTATCCCTGGTTCATTCTTTGTTCAGTTAGATTCCATCATTTCATCATATCTGTGGCAAGGAAAACGTCCACGCTTAAATAAGACACATCTCCAAAAAACTAAGGCCGCAGGCGGTCTTGCCCTTCCAAATTTCCGCTTTTATTATTGGGCAGCAAACTTGCACTGTCTAGCATTCTGGTCATTCTATTACAACAGGCCTGACAGCCCTGACTGGGTAGAGATGGAGTCACAGTGTTCTGGGAAATGGTCCTCCGTGGCTTTCTTGGGATCCTCACTCCCGCTTCCACCACTTACAACTGTTATAAATCCAGTTATAAAACACTCACTAAAAATCTGGGCACAATTTCGTAAATGTTTCAATTTCTCTAGTTTCTCTCTCTATAGCCCTATCATGTCTAACCAACTTTTCAAACCCTCATCTCAGGACTCTGTTTTTAAAGAATGGCAAAGAAGGGGTATAGTACGCTTCAATGACTTGTTTCTCAATAACACTTTAGCTTCATTTCAACAACTATGTGAAAAATTTAGTCTTCCCCAGTCCAATTTTTTTAGGTATCTCCAAATACGGCACTTTATTACTCTTCATTTGTCCAGCCTCTCCATTTCAACTGATAGCAGTATTGTTGACACTATTCTTTCTCTAGACCCAAATAAAAAACAGTCCATTTCATTCATTTACAGTAAACTATTGGATTTGAAGCGTGCTTCCTCAGATAAAATCAAAGCTGCTTGGGAAGAGGATCTCGGCTCCTCTATTTCAGAGGACTCTTGGACCTCCATACTCAAACTGGTGAGCTCCAGTTCTCTCTGTGCTAGACATTGTCTAATACAATTTAAAGTGGTGCACAGAGCTCACATCTCTAAACTGAAATTGTCCTCTATGTATCCTGATGTCAGCCCATACTGTGTGAGATGCAAACATGCTGAAGCCTCTCTCTCCCATATGTTTTGGTTTTGCCCATCTCTGAACAAATATTGGCGGGAAATCTTTCAGACTTTATCACATGTACTAGATACACGCCTGAACCCTGACCCACTGATTGCTCTGTTTGGTCTTGTAGAGGGCATGACAAACCTAAATAAAAACCAACAACATGTAATATCGTTCACCTCTCTCCTGGCCAGACGAGCTATTTTGCTTAGGTGGAAAGAACCGTTTCCACCCACTCACGCTCAGTGGTTGGCTGACATCATGTCCTGTTTAAAGCTGGAGAAAATCAGATTCACACTCCAACAGAAAGAGGGTAAATTTGAGAATGTCTGGGGACCTTTCCTGAATCTGTTCCAGTCTCTTTGACAACACAACTCATTCAGGTTAATGCAGTATCTTGGCTATTTTACCTTTTATTTTTTTTTTCCCTTTTCTTTTGGCAGTGATTGGGTAGGGATTATTTTCTACATGTTGTAACTTAGATTGATTGTTGTGTTTTTTGTTGTTGTTGTTGTCTGAAGAAGAAAAAAATGAAAAATTCAATAAAAAAGATCTTGAATTTGAAAAAAAAAAAAAGAACTGTCCAGATGACCTGATTGAGAATTATTTGATTTGGTACCTGAATGATTGAGCATGAACTTTGTTTACTTCTCAGCAACTTTGTCCCTGATTTGTTTGGAGATCTCCTTGGTCTTCATGGTGCAGTGTGGTTAGTGGTGCCTCTTGCGTAATGCTGTAATGGTGTTGCAGCCTCTGGGACTTTCAGGAAAGGTGTGCATGCACGGACAGATCACATGATGCTCAAACTGCACACAGGTGGACTTCATTTCACCAAGCATGTGACTTTGGAAGGTAAGTGGTTGCATCAGAACATTTTAGGGACTTCATAGCAAACGGGTGAATACACATGCTTCATTTAACTTCACCCACTTAAAGCCCCCCGCATAGCTCTGCGTACGGCCGTACGCAGCTGTACGCAAGTACTATGCAGAGGCACAAGCGTATCCCCGCAGGGCATGTACACGCAAAGCTCAAATTTTACGACCACGTACGCAAACGCGTTGTCGCACAATAAACTGCCTGGTGCCGGACTGTTTTGTATGTGACACAAATGTATTAATAAATCAACTTTATTTCTATAGCACATTTTAAAAACCACAGGGTTAACCAAAGTGCTGTACAAAAACACAAAGACAAGTTAATAAAATGCTAAAAAACAAACAAAGCATACAAAAATATATACAGTATATATATACTGTACATATACCGTTCTCACTGCTTGTGAGTTAAAATCCCATAAAAAAAAATAAGATCATGTGTTAAAAGCCAAGTTATAAAAGTGTGTTTTTAAAAGAGATTTAAAAACAGGAAGAGAGGAGGCCTGTCTGACACTCAAGGGTAAGTTGTTCCACAGCCTGGGAGCAACGACAGCAAACGCTTCTTCATCCCTGATCTGGACTTTTCTTTTGTTTTGTTGCCAAAAGGCAGTGATCTCTTCCTCCTCCATTGACTCCATGACTGAAATGATGAGAAATGAATTAATTTGCCACGAGCAAATTAAACTCGGGTCCAGCGTGGCTGCGTGAGGTTCTGCAGATTTCCTGGTGAGCTGGTCTGATGTGTGGGCTACAGGACCAGCGCTCCCTGTTTGTTTTTTTTGTTTTTTGAACTTTTTAATAATATATAAACACAGAACTGTATTTATATATTTATATATATATGTTTAGATGAGGGTGGGAACGTAGATAGATCGGTAAATTGAGAGCTTTGCCTTTCGACTCAGCTCTCTCTTCACCACGACAGACCGGTACAGCGCCCGCTTCACTGCGGATGCTGCACCTATCCGCCTATCGATCTCACGCTCCAGTTTTCCCTCATTCGTGAACAAGACCCCGAGATACTTAAACTCCTCCACTTGGGGCAGGACCTCCTCCCCGACCCGGAGAGGGCATGCTACCCTTTTCCGGCTCAAGACCATGGCCTCGGATTTGGAGGAACTGATCCTCATCCCGGCCGCATCACACTCGGCTGCAAACCGCTCCAGCGAAAGCTGTAGATCACGATCTGATGAAGCCAATAGGACCACATCATCTGCAAAAAACAGAGAAGCGATTCTAAGGCCACCAAAACGGATCCTCTCAACACCTTGGCTGCGCCTAGAAATTCTGTCCATAAAAGTTATGAACAGAATCGGTGACAAAGGGCAACCTTGGCGGAGTCCAACTCTCACTGGAAACGAGCCTGACTTACTGCCGGCAATGCGGACCAAGCTCTGACACCGGTCGTACAGGGACCTAACAGCCCATATCAATGGGCCTGGTACCCCATACTCCCGGAGTACCCCCCACAGAACCCCCCGAGGGACGCGGTCGAATGCCTTTTCCAAGTCCACAAAGCACATGTAAACTGGTTGGGCAAACTCCCACGCGCCCTCCAGGACCCTGTTGAGGGTGTAGAGCTGGTCCAGTGTTCCACGACCAGGACGAAAACCACACTGCTCCTCCTGAATCCGAGGTTCGACTATCCGACGGACCCTCCTCTCCAGAACCCCTGAATAGACCTTACCAGGGAGGCTTAAGAGTGTGATCCCCCTATAGTTGGAACACACCCTACGGTCCCCCTTTTTGAATAGGGGAACCACCACCCCAGTCTGCCAATCCAAGGGAACTGCCCCCGATGTCCACGCGATATTGCAGAGTCGCGTAAGCCAACACAACCCCACAACATCCAGAGCCCTAAGGAACTCAGGGCGAATCTCATCCACCCCTGGAGCCCTGCCACCGCGGAGCTTTTTAACCACCTCGGTGACCTCAGCACCAGAGATTGGAGAGCCCGACCCAAAGTCCCCAGGCTCCGCTTCCTCAGTGGAAGACGTGCCAGTAGGATTGAGGAGGTCTTCGAAGTATTCCGCCCACCGACTCACAACATCCCGAGTTGAGGTCAACAGCACGCCATCCCCACCATAAATGGTGTTGGTCGCGTACCGCTTTCCCCCCCTGAGACGCCGGATGGTGGACCAGAATCGCCTCGAAGCCGTACGGAAGTCATTCTCCATGGCCTCTCCGAACTCCTCCCACGCCCGAGTTTTTGCCTCAGCAACCACCCGAGCCGCATGCCGCTTGGACTGTCGGTACCTATCTGCTGCTTCCGGGGTCCCACAGGCCAAAAAGGCCCAATAGGACTCCTTCTTCAGCCTGACAGCATCCCTCACCACCGGGTTCGAGGGTTGCCACCACGACAGGCACCAACAACCTCATCTATGGTCATGAGCTTTGGGTTGTGACCGAAAGAACGAGATCTCGGATACAAGCGGCTGAAATGAGTTTTCTCCGCAGGGTGTCTGGACTCTCCCTTAGAGATAGGGTGAGAAGCTCAGTCATCCGGGAGGGACTCGGAGTAGAGCCGCTGCTTCTCCACATCGAGAGGAGCCAGTTGAGGTGGCTCGGGCATCTGGTTAGGATGCCTCCTGGACGCCTCCCTGGTGAGGTGTTCCGGGCATGTCCCACCGGGAGGAGACCCAGAGGAAGACCCAGGACACGCTGGAGGGACTATGTTTCTCGGCTGGCCTGGGAACGCCTTGGGATTCCCCCAGAGGAGCTGCTCCAAGTGGCTGGGGAGAGGGAAGTCTGGGCCTCCCTACTTAGGCTGCTACCCCCGCGACCCGACCCCGGATAAGCGGAAGAAAATGGATGGATGGATGGATAAACACAGAACACCGCTGCGGATGCAGCTGCCAGCTCGCACCTTTTTTTCCTCACCCAACTTGTCAATCAATTCAGTAGGCGTGTCAGCAAATGACCAATCAGCGACCTCAATTTGTCCTGTAGGTAAATGCTGGGCTGCAGCTGCTCAAAAAATGACGTCAAGAATTTGGAGCGAAAACGCGAGAATGAACACGAGAACTAACGCTGAGCTGTGCGGGTGAACTGTCTGCATACAGTACGCGCGCACGGCCCTACGCAGAGCTATGGGTGAGCCTTAACAGTATTTTGTTCGATGCATCACATGCATTTCACGTTAAAAACACGTTTAAAAACAACTTGTAATAAAACAAAATAATGAAAAGCCTTTTACAAGTCACAGTAATATTGCAATAAATCATGTTCAGAAGCAAGATTATTATTAACTCTCAGCTACTATCACAATAAATTTAAGCTCAATATCTGTAAAAAAATTGACCGAGTTATCCACCTTATTCCTGGGGGTTCTGCTGTCTAAATGATTATGGGTACAACTTCCTGTCAGACAGGAAGTAGCCGTAAGCATTGTTTAAGCACGGAGCCTAGTTTATTTGAAAGTAATTATAATCAGTTTAGCAGATAAAACTCTGTTTTTGTTTTGTTCACATTTATTTAACAACCATAAAGTTTACTACAATAGCCATGCTGAGTTCAAGTACCTGTTGTGTTCGCGGCTGCAGAACAACCAGACCAAACTAAATCCAGGGTTTTGAACATGGACCCAAAACAAAGTGTTCCTGTGAAAAACGGTGTAGTTTCTATCTCCTACAATTAAGAAGAATGTGGCTGAAAAATGTGAACTTGAAGAGACCACCCAAAACACTGTGTGTGAACTCATTTCACTTTGTGGATCAACGGCTGATGGAGGAAAACCTGCATCCTACTTTGTGTCTGGACTACAACAAACCACCGGAGAAGAGACGCTGGATCCTCAGGATTGAAAACAGTGACGAGAATATCAGGTATGATTTCAAGTGTCTGGATGGAACAGCTTTATAGTATTTGTTCGTTTTCAGTATTATGATCTCTGTAATTAACCCAGGCTCGGTGATGGAGGACTTTAAGGCTTTGAGTTGAGCTTTAAGGTAAATAAGATTGTTGCACCTCTTTTAATAAAACACCACTGACCTTATTACTGTGTAGATACTGATACACCTCAGAGCTTGTCAGGTTGTTCATTGCTTCGTCGGAAGAACCGAGTCAATGAAGTAATCTTCAGCTCGTCCTCCATCCCTCGTCCTCAGCAGGCAGCAGGCAGGTTACATTGTCCTGTTTGAGCTCTGACAGCTGGTGTTCCTTCATGTTTAAATTAAATCCACAATGCTCAGAGAAACTACATTTGGTTGTACTATTCACACACAAATGCCGGTTCTGGTCCAAGCTGGAAGTCATGTCCATAATTCACGCAAAGCACGGGGGCTAGGAATAAGGTGGACAGACATTATTTTGTGTTGGCCTATGTCAATTTGCTGTGGTGGCAATTCTGAGCTGGGTTGACTTCAAACATTAATCAATTGTAGATGTACATACAAAGTTGACTTTTTATGAGTTTCAATACAATCTGTGATTCATGTGTATTCATATGTATTTATTTAAGAAAAAGGTCAAAAAGGACTTGCTCAAAAACTATATATGATGTAACTTAGTGTGTTTGTGTATTACAGTTAGAAAAATTAAGTAGAGTTATTCATTTTGTGATGTAGTTTGTGTATTACAGTTAGAAAAATTAAGTAGAATTATTCATTTTCTGATGTAGTTTGTGTATTACAGTTAGAAAAATTAAGTAGAATTATTCATTTTCTGATGTAGTTTGTGTATTACAGTTAGAATGATGTAGTTTGTGTATTACAGTTAGAAAAATAAAGTAGAATTATTCATTTTCTGATGTAGTTTGTGTATTACAGTTAGAATGATAGTTTGTGTATTACAGTTAGATAAATTATGATGTAGTTTGTGTATTACAGTTAGATAAATTAAGTAGAATTGTTCATTTTGTGATGTAGTTTGTGTATTAGTTAGAAAAATTAAGTAGAATTATTCATTTTCTGATGTAGTTTGTGTATTAGTTAGAAAAATTAAGTAGAATTATTCATTTTCTGATGTAGTTTGTGTATTACAGTTAGTAAAAGTAAGTAGAGTTTTTCATTTTGTGATGTAGTTTGAAGGTTATCATTGGTTGAACAAACTGTGAAATAAGGGGCAGTCCCATTTGAACTGCCTTAACACAAAAAACTTTTGAACTGCCTTAACACAAAAAACGTTCTCACACATTACCACTCAACACAAAGTTTTTAACACTGGACCCTGTGTCATCAAACGGGTTATTCACTAAACTCTCGGTCATGTACTCATTCAGTTTGCACTACTTCTCATATTTGCACTAATGTTTGTATTACATTACTGCCTATAGTCATACTACTGTTTACATTCACTGTTTACATTTATTACTACTGTTTTACATTTATTACTACTGTTTACATTTACACTACTTTTATCTACACTACTGCAGATACATATACAGCATTCTCTGACTAGCCTTATCTAAGGATGCCAAATGTGCCTTATGTGCCTTACTGCATATGCCACTTTGCCTCTATACCAACATCAACTACCTCATACATATACTGTGTACATTAACTTATATGCTGCTGTGCCACTCTTTGCAAATGTCAATGCTAGAACCTTCAGTTTATTTTATAGATATACTTTTTATACTACTATGCAAAAACTCAGGACAGTATTACACTTTTATTATTTCATTTTATGCTTATGTTCATTGGGTGTTTGGTGTTTCAGTGTTGGTGTAAATTTTCATACTTTTATACTATTATGAAAAAACTCAGGACAGTGTTACACTTTTACTATTTTATGCTTATGTTTATTAAATGTTTTAGTGTTTAGTGTTTAGATGGTTACTGTTGCACCGAGGGACTGAGAGAAACGCAATTTCGGTCCTGTGTATGTCCTGTACATATTGCAGTTCTGACAATAAAGTTAACTTTGACTGATATAATAAGATTTCATCTTCTTTCTGCTCCTTTCATTTTATCCTACTTGTATTCTTGTATCTGATGAAACTGTCTTGTATTGTTCTTTTAAAATGAATGAATAAACATCAAATCAAATCAAATGTAAGACAGACTCATGGACTAGAAAATACATTATCACCCGCCTTGACCTTTCTGCAGCGAGCAGTAACGTGATAACTGGACAATTTTGCCACTTGTGATTCAGAACTGGTTCTGCACTGTAACTTTTACTTTAAGGCTTATTTTGTACTCCACTGTTCTGACAGCCTGCACTTTTAGGGAGTGAAAACAACTGTACAGTTACCATGGCAACACCAGCCATTGGTAGGGGCTTTACCATTTTATTTGCCCCCTCTTCTTATAGGCTACATCAAAACATTTATATTTTAGCTTAGATTCTTGCTCATGTAAGTCCAAAAGTACTGCTGAACTTTAGAGAAGTTGATGCATGTAAGAGTATGAAGAAGTTGCATTGGAATAAGAATATATATATATATATACAGTGCTTTAAGTGGAAAAAAATAAGTGCCGGTACCCTCCCTAATGTCATAATAATATGCATACCTGCAAACTCAGAAGGGATGAAAAAGGTGACAAACGTTGCGCCAACCCCCCCCCCGAAAGATTTTGTAATTTTTTAACATGCTTCAGGTAAAAGTCATTTACTAACCTAATTTAATGAGGACATAAATAGGAAAGATTGTGTCAACCAAAAAATTAACAACCAACAACAGCAGCAAGTCAAATACAGCAGAACATTTTGCTAACAATGCGCTGCTCCGAGTCAACAGATGCATTTAAAAACTTAAGACTTATCTCTTCAGACAGGCTTTTGGTTAATTTTGTACATTGATTTTAGAGTTTGTTATGTTTTACCTTTTTGTATAGTACTTCTGTGATTTTATTTTTCCTTTTGTAAAGCACTATGTGACTCTCATGTCTGTGAAATGTGCTATATAAATAAAACTTACTTACTAACAGTAAAAACTCATTTCTTAAATATGCTGGTGAAGATGTTTTGCCAGAAATTTTGAATAAAGTAGATGCCATTTCCTGCATTCTGGTGTATTTTAACAAGTTGTTAAACATCTATGTTTACCTACATGTAAACATGATTCACTAACTATTTTAGAGACATCTAACAAAATAAAGTCAGGTCCTGTGGACAGATTAATTTTTTTTAAATTATTATTGATCATGAATCAGGATATTTTAGAGACACCTCATTCAACTAGTTCATATAGACATCATCCTGTTTTTAAACTCACTCCTGTGGCTAAGATAATGAAATTAATGTGACAATTTATCACAGTGACTTTAGGGGTGCAATTGACTGTTATTTTGTTAATTTTTATTTAGTTTTATTTGTAACACAACATGCCATTTTACTAAACAATGGTTACACTCCACTGCATGTATAAAAATATTAACTTTACCCACACGTTGGAGGAGTTACTTCCGCTTCCCTCGCGCTCTGTCGCGCTGCAGTTTGTTTTTGTTTTTTTACAGAGTTCGCTGTCGTCTCCTCCCCCTGTCTATCCTGAGGTTGTGATTGGCCAAAATGACGC
>JBBPBX010064951.1:9722-20097 GCA_038048925.1 Garcialebias charrua | reverse complement strand
GTTAATTATTTTATTTTTATTGTTATTGTTAATGATATTATTATTAATTATATTATTATTATTATTATTGTTAATTATATTATTGTTATTGTTAATGATATTATTATTAATTATATTATTATTATTATATTGTTATTATATTATTGTTATTGTTAATGATATTATTATTATTATTTATATTATTATTACTATTATTTTCTCAGCATTTCTTCATGTGTTGCTGGTTCATTGACCAGGGGTCAACCAGGTCCCTCAGGTTTAATCTGCACTCGGCTCGTATTCAGCTGAGGACTAGTCGAAGTATGCGAGCGTCCCTAACAGCACAGTCTTTTGCATTTCTTTGGCATGGACTCCACATGGGAGTTTGTCTGGCTGTTCTTGAAATGCTTTCTTCATTGTTCCTGAAGCTCCAGTTACAACTGGCATAACTTGAGTTTTGTGTTGCACATGCGTTGGACTTCTAGGTCTTTGTACTTTATTATTTTCTCTGCTTCTTTCTTTAGGATGTTATTATCAGTCAGGACAGTCACATCAAGCAAGTAACACATTTTGTTGTTCTTGTCATGGAGCACAATGTCCGGCCAGTTTGCAGAGATCATATCATATTGTTATTATTATTGATTTTAGTATTGTTATTATTAATATTACTATTATTATTATTATTATTATTATTATTATTATTATTATTATTATTATTATTATTATTATTATTAATAATAATAATAATATGTATAAAAATATTTTAGAACAAATCTTTTAGAACCAAACACTTTTCAAATTATTATAATTTCCTGCTCTTTGACCAGACCTTTATGAAATATTCTGTAATAATCAAGTTTTTTTTATGCTCGTTTTGTTTTTGTCAAGTTAAACTAATTCATCAAAATAAATTTTCTGCATTGACAGATTAATGTTCAATTTAAATATACTTTTTACATATGTGTGTGTGGGGGGGGTTGTTGCTGTAATAAGTAAAAGTAGTTACTAATAATGAAACAAATAAACATGAAGTGTTTCGTATTTAAACCAGATTTTGTTTGTTAAAACAGCTTCATTGAATTTTTTATTAAATCTAAAGATCATTTTTATAAGTTTGGTTTCTTTTACAAAATTGTTTAATTTTCTCAACATGGATGTTATTTTATTTTAAAGCTCAGAGGTCAGATGGATGTGATGACAAAAATAGTTTACACCATTTTTAGTTTTATAAACGTTCCAAACATCTGCAGCGTTTCTATCTGAGAGAACCACAGCATGGAGTGGACAGATGTTCTGCAGATGTTCTACGGATGTTCTGCAGATGTTCTACGGATGTTCTGCAGATGTTCTATCATGTTCTGCGGATGTTCTGCGGATGTTCTACGGATGTTCTGCAGATGTTCTACGGATGTTCTGCAGATGTTCTATCATGTTCTGCGGATGTTCTGCGGATGTTCTATCATGTTCTGCGGATGTTCTGCGGATGTTCTACGGATGTTCTGCAGATGTTCTGCAAATGTTCTACGGATGTTCTGCAGATGTTCTACGGATGTTCTGCAGATGTTCTATCATGTTCTGCGGATGTTCTGCAGATGTTTTGAGCCCTGCAGCTCAGACCCGTGGCGACCCGAACGCTGAAACGAGTCGACGGTTGTTTCAGTGTCGCTGAAGGTTTGAAAAGTGCTTTCGGCTGAATCTGCACCTTCCAACAGTTTCGATGGTTTTTCGGAGAAGCCAGACTTTTTATTTGAGTTCTGCTGTTTGGACTCGATCAGAGAAAAGAAACAAAGTAAAGAAGGAGAAGAAGAAAGTATCTCTTCTGTTTTTAAACTCTCCTCAAATTTAAACTGAAAAAATATTTTTTTACTTTGTTACTGAAATTTTTAAAAAGTCTGTTTCTAAAATTTGCAGAAATAAATGTGTAAATTTAAAAATAATAAAAAATATATATTTTTTTCTTTACCTGCTAAATAAATAAAAATAATAAAAAAATTATTATTACTCTGTAGTGAGTACAATAATTTTTTCATCATTGGAATTTTTCTTTTGACGAGCAGGAATGTAAGAGCCGAACTGATCTGAGCGCAGCCGACTGCAGACACTACATCTCCCACAATCCCCTGGGAGCTCCAGTGTTTACCTCTGAGCGGCCGTGTTGGCGTCCACCACGCCGGCCGAGTGCATCCAGGAGCGAACAGCCAGCGGCTCCTCCTTCATGCTGCCCCCCCGGGGCAGGTTGTCCTGGATCCCGAACATCTTCGCCGCCAACAGCAGAAGAAGAAGAGCTGGAGTCCAGCAGAGACAAGAAGTCTGCGGGTCGGTCCACTTGTCTCCAAAAATGTGACCAAGAGCAAAATGAAAAACAAAAAAGTGATCAAATGTGACCAACACTCGGCTTTAATGAACTGTGTTTATGTCTTTGTGCTTTATTAAAAGTTTTCTGTGAACAAACGACTAAAAGCACGGGTGTTGAAGTTTTTTACAAACTGTCAGTCAGCCGACATGTTGGAATCCACAGAGACAGAGAAGAAGAACGAGGAGGAGGAAAAAGAAACAAAATCCTCAGAGAAAAGCAGAAGAAAAGCTGAGTCGGCTCCGGGATCGAAAGTCTTTTTTCTTTTCCCCAAAGAGAGGAGGAGAGGAGGAGAGGAGGCCGGGATGGAAGAGGAACTCTCAGCCCTGCGGCCCCACAGGACTGGACGCCAGAACCCAAAAACCCCACGGGTCTTCCTCCAAGTCCCTGACATCACAGTGGAGGGCGGGGCCTTGTCAAAAAAGAGAGAGAGAAAGAGAAAGAAGGATGGAGGAGGAGGAGGAGGAGGAGGAGGAGGAGGAGACGGGCCAGTCAGGCAGAGCAGGTGTGTGTGCTGCTCTGGGTCCCACCAGTGAGACAACTGGGTTCTGTGGAAACATCACAACCACACACAGAACCATGGACGATCAGAACCAGGACCTTCAGAACCTGGACCTTCAGAACCAGGACCTTTGGAACCAGGACCTTCAGAACCAGGATCTTCAGAACCAGGACCTTCAGAACCTGGACCTTCAGAACCAGGATCTTCAGAACCAGGACCTTCAGAACCTGGACCTTCAGAACCAGGACATTTGGAACCTGGACCTTCAGAACCAGGACCTTCAGAACCTGGACCTTCAGAACCTGGACCTTCAGAACCAGGACCTTCAGAACTAGGACCTTCAGAACCAGGACCTTCAGAACCAGGATCTTCAGAACCAGGACCTTCAGAACCTGGACCTTCAGAACCTGGACCTTCAGAACCAGGATCTTCAGAACCTGGACCTTCAGAACCTGGACCTTCAGAACCAGGACCTTCAGAACCAGGATCTTCAGAACCAGGACCTTCAGAACCTGGACCTTCAGAACCAGGATCTTCAGAACCAGGATCTTCAGAACCAGGACCTTCAGAACCTGGACCTTCAGAACCTGGACCTTCAGAACCAGGACATTTGGAACCTGGACCTTCAGAACCAGGACCTTCAGAACCTGGACCTTCAGAACCTGGACCTTCAGAACCAGGACCTTCAGAACTAGGACCTTCAGAACCAGGACCTTCAGAACCAGGACCTTCAGAACCAGGACATTTGGAACCTGGACCTTCAGAACCAGGACCTTCAGAACCTGGACCTTCAGAACCTGGACCTTCAGAACCTGGACCTTCAGAACCAGGACCTTCAGAACCAGGACCTGCTTGTTCAAGATGAGAGTTCTGTGATGGAGTTAAACTCAAAGCAGTCTGCTCCTCACATAAATAATGTTAAATTATTATTTTATATATGAATGTTTCTGTTAAATTATTATTTTATATATGAATGTTTCTGTTAAATTATTATTTTATATATGAATGTTTCTGTTAAATTATTATTTTATATATGAATGTTTCTGTTAAATTATTATTTTATATATGAATGTTTCTGTTAAATTATTATTTTATATATGAATGTTTCTGTTAAATTATTATTTTATATATGAATGTTTCTGTTAAATTATTATTTTATATATGAATGTTTCTGTTAAATTATTATTTTATATATGAATGTTTCTGTTAAATTATTATTTTATATATGAATGTTTCTGTTAAATTATTATTTTATATATGAATGTTTCTGTTAAATTATTATTTTATATATGAATGTTTCTGTTAAATTATTATTTTATATATGAATGTTTCTGTTAAATTATTATTTTATATATGAATGTTTCTGTTAAATTATTATTTTATATATGAATGTTTCTGTTAAATTATTATTTTATATATGAATGTTTCTGTTAAATTATTATTTTATATATGAATGTTTCTGTTAAATTATTATTTTATATATGAATGTTTCTGTTAAATTATTATTTTATATATGAATGTTTCTGTTAAATTATTATTTTATATATGAATGTTTCTGTTAAATTATTATTTTATATATGAATGTTTCTGTTAAATTATTATTTTATATATGAATGTTTCTGTTAAATTATTATTTTATATATGAATGTTTCTGTTAAATTATTATTTTATATATGAATGTTTCTGTTAAATTATTATTTTATATATGAATGTTTCTGTTAAATTATTATTTTATATATGAATGTTTCTGTTAAATTATTATTTTATATATGAATGTTTCTGTTAAATTATTATTTTATATATGAATGTTTCTGTTAAATTATTATTTTATATATGAATGTTTCTGTTAAATTATTATTTTATATATGAATGTTTCTGTTAAATTATTATTTTATATATGAATGTTTCTGTTAAATTATTATTTTTACATATGAATGTTTCTGTTCAGCGCCCTGAGATGACTTCTGTCGTGACTTGGAGATTTAGAAATGAACTTAATTGAAAATCGAATTGAATTGAATTCAGATGCTCAGCAGAACCCTTCTTCCATCCCAGTCTGATCATTAGCCTCCCAACATCTCATCCTGGATGCCACATTACAGAAACCATCGATGAGCCAGTACAAATTCTGTGTTTCTTCTTTTTAAGGCCCATCTGGGTCAGAATTTATGATCAGTTCCTGTCCTTTGTTGTCCACTGGGCAGCTGTGGAGTAAAGTTACAGATGAGAATTTTTATGGCTCTACTGTAACATTACAGACTGTGTTGTAGAGGTACTGACCATAACATGAAGGTACAGACTGTAGTGTAAGTTCTGGGATTGTAGAGTTTAGCTATAGCTATAGCTTGAAGTTATAGATCATAATGCATTATTTATAGTGTAAAGTCACAAACCGTAGGCTAAACTCACAAATCATGGCATAAAGTTACAAATAATAGCAGAAAGAAACTAGCTGTAGCATAAATTTACAAATTTTAGCGTAAAGTTACAAACACAGTGTAAACTTAAAAATTTCAGTGTAAAGTTACAAAACCAAAACATAGTTACTAAGTTGATCCGCTGTGAAAAGGTGCTATTTATAAGACTGAGTTGAATACAGCATCTCAGACTGAAGAAGCCTTTAGGAGGAAAGACGAAACGATTTCTACAATTTTTTGCTTTGTTTTTTTTTTTGTTTGTTTTTTTGAATGTCCAGAGGACCAGACTTAGCTTTTTTAGATTTTTAGATTTTTCTACCTGGATTATTGAGCAACATCAGGGTAAAGTTACGAACTGTAGCTTAAAGTTACGAACCATAACATAAAGTTACAAATTATAGTGTAAAGTTACAAACCATAGAGTAAAGTTACAAACTGTAACATAAAGTTACAAATTATAGTGTAAAGTTACAAACCATAGTACTGTATAAAGTTACAAACTACAGTGTAAAGTTACAAACTACAGTGTAAAGTTACAAACTGTAACATAAAGTTACAAATTATAGTATAAAGTTACAAACCATAGTATAAAATTACAAATTATAGTATAAAGTTGCAAACTACAGTGTAAAGTTACAAACTACAGTGTAAAGTTACAAACTACAGTGTAAAGTTACAAACTACAGTGTAAAGTTAAAAACTACAGTATAAAGTTACAAACTACAGTGTAAAGTTACAAACTACAGTGTAAAAGTTACAAACTACAGTGTAAAGTTACAAACTACAGTGTAAAGTTACAAACTACAGTGTAAAGTTACAAACTACAGTGTAAAGTTACAAACTACAGTGTAAAGTTACAAACTACAGTGTAAAGTTACAAACTACAGTGTAAAGTTACAAACTACAGTATAAAGTTACAAACTACAGTGTAAAGTTACAAACTACAGTGTAAAGTTACAAACTGACAGTGTAAAGTTACAAATTATAGTGTAAAGTTACAANGTGTAAAGTTACAAACTACAGTGTAAAGTTACAGACTACAGTGTAAAGTTCCAAACTACAGTGTAAAGTTACAAACTACAGTATAAAGTTACAAACTACAGTGTAAAGTCACAAACTACAGTGTAAAGTTACAAACTACAGTGTGAAGTTACAAACTGTAGAGTAGAAAAACAAGCCATACCGTAAAGTTATGAACTGAAGCGTAAAGTTACAAACTACAGTGTAAAGTTACAAACTACAGTGTAAAGTTACAAACTACAGTGTAAAGTTACAAACTACAGTGTAAAGTTACAAACTACTGTGTAAAGTTACAAACTACAGTGTAAAGTCACAAACTACAGTGTAAAGTTACAAACTACAGTGTAAAGTTACAAACTACAGTGTAAAGTTACAAACTACAGTGTAAAGTTACAAACTACAATGTAAAGTTACAAACCATAGCGTAAATTCACAAATTGTAGAGTAGAAAAACAAGCCATACTGTAAAGTTATGAACTGAAGCGTAAAGTTACAAACTACAGTGTAAAGTTACAAACTACAGTGTAAAGTTACAAATTACAGTGTAAAGTTACAAACTACAGTATAAAGTTACAAACTACAGTGTAAAGTCACAAACTACAGTGTAAAGTTACAAACTACAATGTAAAGTTACAAACCATAGCGTAAATTCACAAATTGTAGAGTAGAAAAACAAGCCATACTGTAAAGTTATGAACTGAAGCGTAAAGTTACAAACTACAGTGTAAAGTTACAAACTACAGTGTAAAGTTACAAATTACAGTGTAAAGTTACAAACTACAGTATAAAGTTACAAACTACAGTGTAAAGTCACAAACTACAGTGTAAAGTTACAAACTACAGTGTAAAGTTACAAACGCTAGAGTAGAAAAACAAGCCATACCGTAAAGTTATGAACTGAAGCGTAAAGTTACAAACTACAGTATAAAGTTACAAATTACAGTGTAAAGTTACAAACTACAGCGTAAAGTTACAAACTACAGTATAAAGTTACAAACTACAGTGTAAAGTTACAAACTACAGTGTAAAGTCACAAACTACAGTGTAAAGTTACAAACTACAGTATAAAGTTACAAACTACAGTGTAAAGTTACAAACTACAGTGTAAAGTTACAAACTACAATGTAAAGTTACAAACCATAGCGTAAATTCACAAATTGTAGAGTAGAAAAACAAGCCATACTGTAAAGTTATGAACTGAAGCGTAAAGTTACAAACTACAGTGTAAAGTTACAAACTACAGTGTAAAGTTACAAATTACAGTGTAAAGTTACAAACTACAGTATAAAGTTACAAACTACAGTGTAAAGTCACAAACTACAGTGTAAAGTTACAAACTACAGTGTAAAGTTACAAACTCTAGAGTAGAAAAACAAGCCATACCGTAAAGTTATGAACTGAAGCGTAAAGTTACAAACTACAGTATAAAGTTACAAATTACAGTGTAAAGTTACAAACTACAGCGTAAAGTTACAAACTACAGTATAAAGTTACAAACTACAGTGTAAAGTTACAAACTACAGTGTAAAGTCACAAACTACAGTGTAAAGTTACAAACTACAGTATAAAGTTACAAACTACAGTGTAAAGTTACAAACTACAGTGTAAAGTTACAAACTACAGTGTAAAGTTACAAACCATAGCGTATATTCACAAATTGTAGAGTAGAAAAACAAGCCATACTGTAAAGTTATGAACTGAAGCGTAAAGTTACAAACTACAGTGTAAAGTTACAAACTACAGTGTAAAGTTACAAACTACAGTGTAAAGTTACAAACTACAGTGTAAAGTCACAAACTACAGTGTAAAGTTACAAACTACAGTATAAAGTTACAAACTACAGTGTAAAGTCACAAACTACAGTGTAAAGTTACAAACTACAGTGTGAAGTTACAAACTGTAGAGTAGAAAAACAAGCCATACCGTAAAGTTATGAACTGAAGCGTAAAGTTACAAACTACAGTGTAAAGTTACAAACTACAGTGTAAAGTTACAAACTACAGTGTAAAGTTACAAACTACAGTGTAAAGTTACAAACTACAGTGTAAAGTTACAAACTACAGTGTAAAGTTACAAACTATAGTGTAAAGTTACAAACTACAGTGTAAAGTCACAAACTACAGTGTAAAGTTACAAACTGTAGAGTAGAAAAACAAGCCATACCGTAAAGTTATGAACTGAAGCGTAACGTTACAAACTTTAACATAAAGTTAGAAACCGTTGTGTAAAGCTACAGATCAGCCTATCAGACAATAGTTCTGTAACTTTATGCTATGGTCTGAAACATGAATTTGCAAGCTGTAGCGTAAAGTTATGAGCTGTATCTTATTTTTAATTATTCATTTTTTAAATAAAATGTGTTTATTTTTAAAATACAATACAAAACAATCCCATAAACCATAACATACAAAATATAAAAAATGAAATCTAGCAGAAAGAAGAAAAAAATCTAGAAGCTGTATCTGAGTCATTACTATCAGGATTTGGGGTCTCTGAGGAACGACGACACAGATTAACATCCAATAATCCGTGAAAAACGTCCATGAGGTGCGATGCTGTCAGTCTGAATGGTGTTACATCAGAAAACTGGACTCAGAAGAATCTGCTTTGTTTTACAGCTTCACTAAACCAAACAGGTCCTTTCAGTTCTGGAGGGTCCGATCCAAACATCTTCTTACTGTCTTTTCATCTGAATCATTTCAAACTGTCAGACAGGACGAGAGACAGAGGTCTGAAGGCCTGGTGGACCAGACCTGGACTGAGGAGCAGCAAGAAGAAACAGAACTGATAAACTGTTGTTTTTATGGCAAGAGAAACCCTGAACAGATCACAAAGAAGGATTATTCCCATTCAGAAGAAAACTGAAGAAAAAAAAAATCTAACATGAAAAGTGAAACTGAGTGAGTTAAATAAAAAAAAGAGAGATTATGAAAAATCCAGAATTTTATTTAGATTTTAGTCAGATCTGATGATGTTTTTGATCCAAGCGACTGCTGGAACTTCAGCAGCGCCGTCTCCGAACATCACTCCAGTAATAATTCAGTTTAAAGACGGAGGAGAGCCGGAGGAGGGGGAGGGGAGCAGTCTGGTTTCCAAATGAGGTTCTGGTCTTTGGGGACAAATCCTGGACCGGCAGAGAGGAAGAGGAGGATGAAGAGGAGGATGAAGAGGAGGAGAGAGTCTGCCTCAAACACCACCATCCCCCATCACATGAAAAAATTAAGCAAGAAAATATAACGGTGCGGTTTTTATTGTGAAACCTTCAGATTTTATTTAATTTTAATTTAAAATTTCTGACTATTTGTTCTGTTTTTTTATTTGTTTTGTTTACAGTAAACAATTCATCTTATTTACTGAAATATTTTTAACTGGATGTTGCAGAAAATTAATTCATGCTCTAAGATATCTGTTAGAAAATGTTGCTTATCGGAGGAAATTTTAAATAAAACATAAAATGTAGTAATTTATGATGAGAAACGATGAAGAGTGGAAACTGAGTGAGGCAGAGGAGGCTGCAGTAATACACTGATGATGAAGATCAACAAAAATTATCCTCTGCTAAAAAGAACAATTTAATTCTTATTTAAATTAGATGAAATAATGCTATAAAAAAACATTCTTAACAAACGTAAAAAATAATTAAAAATAGTTTCTTTGGTAAAATAAAAATGTGCATTTTTGTTTTAATTTCAACAGAATTAAATTGAATTTATAAAATATTCTTAAACAGAGTAAAAACATTAACATGAAATTTGTAAAATTTGAACAAAGAAAATATATATTTTTTCTTTTAAAGAAAGATTTTTTATTAAATATTAATACTTAAATAATGAACATATCACATAACAACCTGTAAAATGTGGAAGGTTCTGAATTATTTTGGTTCTCTGCAGATTATCGACTCGCTGCGCTGAGCGTGTTAAACCACTTCACCGAGTGTCAAGAGCTTCCTGTTCTCTGTGTGTGTGTGCGTGCGTGCGTGCGTGCGTGTGTGTGCGTGTGTGACTGCTACACACAGAAACATTTGCATTTAAATAGCAACATCCACCAGAGTCGGCAGTGCCACACGACACACACTAAATACAGCTTCTTGGAAAGGAACAA
>JBBPBX010064950.1:0-20097 GCA_038048925.1 Garcialebias charrua | reverse complement strand
GTGCAGCAGAAAATGCATTTTTGCTGTCTGTGAAATGTGAGGTGCTACAACCTTACATTGAGCACATTGTACATGATTCTATGTCTAACTGTCTCTGTGCTTACAATGTGACTGAGAGCAGAGCTGTTGAAACTGACCCAGGGATGCTGTCCAGTGCAGAAAAGGAGGACAGATCCCTCCTGACTGTCAAGACCAGTATTCAGTCACACGATGGCACCATTAACTGTGGTGTTAGTTTTTGTTTGGGGTCTATGGCTAATAAAAAGCTTTTCAGGGTAAACCTAGACAAGCGTCGCTTGTTTGGTTTTAAAACTTTTTGAGTGTGACTGTAGAATGTAATGTTAGCGGTTTGATGGACTTGTTTTTAATGTTTTTTTAGTCCATTTAGGTGATGTAACCGTTACATTTTTAACCCTCTGTTTTTTTTGTATAGGTGGATTTGTGATGTTTTCCCCTAACATACACACCACCCCCATACAAAATAACTTTCGGTGGGAGTGTTATGAACCTGAGGGGGTTCAGAGTTTTTTTTAAAACATCATTGTTGTGTTTAGGTTGGCTGCAGTCTGCTAAAGAAAGCACCAGCAGCCTGTAGCTGCACTTTTTTCACTCAGCCTAATCAGGCGTGATAGCTTAGGTGAAACACCTGTTGGCTCTCAGCCTTTTAAATAGTCTGAGCTGAGACCTGAACACTGTGGAGCCTTGCTTAGAGCAATGGAGTTGTGAGATTGCCAGCTGAGGTTGGTGGACACAAGCAAGGGTGCTTGTTGGAACTACTTGGGATCCTGTTGCAGGTAAACCAAGTTTTGATTAAGGTAGCTGTATTGCTGCCTGTGTGTGTTCTAGAGTGTTCTCCACCCACTCTGACCACTTTGTGTTTTGAGCTAAAGCTCTTCATGTTTTGGGCTGTTTAAACAGCTCATGTAGAGCAAGGGTGCTCTTGTAACAGCTCTAGTGCTTACTAGAGTTGTGTGACTTGATACAACAGGGTTTGGCTTGTTGATCAATTGTGTGGATTTGCTGGAAGCTAGGGTAGAAGCTGGACATAAGATTTGGCTTGTGACTCTAGTAGAGCTGGTGTGGAAAGACACCAGGTGTCAGCTAAGGTTCACTGGAACTGCTGAAGATACACTTACAGGCAACTGAGTGTTGATTGACAGCTGTAAAGCTGTAGGATGTGCAAACATTGAGGAGAGCTCCACCTTCTCATTTTGTTTGTGAGTTTGCTCCAAGTGGAGTATAGTTGAGCTGCTTTGAGCTCTTAGAGTGACTCTGGCTACCAAAAGCAGAGCTCTGTGTGGGTTAAGGCACCTTAAGTGCTGACTGCTACTTTGGCTTAAACTAAGGAAGTGTGGACCTGTGCCACTGAGGTCTGTTTGAGTTAACTTTAGGAGACACTGAGGGCAGTGTTTGGGCAGCCGTCCAAGAGGAGGACAACTGAGGTTAACAGTGAGGGACTGTTACCTTTTTCTCTTTTTCATTTTATTTTGTACTTTTGACTGTGTGGGTGTAGGTAGTCCAGTTCTCGTGTTTTGTTTATTTAGAGGGACTTTTGGTAAGGTAGATCGTCGCCTGGGGAGACACGACGGTCCTGTACAGGATTGGGTCTGCCTGGGTGGCGTTTTCTTGTTTTTGGCTACACTCACCAGTCCACCTTTCTGTTGAACTTTCTTTTATTTATTTTCCTTTGGATGCTGATCCAGGAGAGGATGCTCCAGTCCGGTGGGAGAAGCCTGGGAGAACCCTGACCACCTGGAGGATCTTAGTTTTAGTTTAATAAAATTCGTTTTAAGTCTTTTTCTGTCTCTAGTGTCCATTTGTATGTTGTGGCTGTTTACGATCGTAACAATGATGGATGATGATGGATGATGATGGATTATGGATGATTATTAGGGGTGTACCGATACACAAAACTCACGAGACGAGACGAGACAAATCACAATCTCGCGAGAACGAGACGAGATTTTAATATTAGTTCAAGAAAACTTCAAAGATCGGTTTTATGCCGCAAAAAGGCTTTTATTCTGTTTTAACGTGTATTACAAACCCAACTGATGTCTTCATTTTACTGATTGAATCTCCTTAGACCTTAGAACGTTCAACTTTGTTTAAAAAAATAGATATTCACGCAGGACTTTCCAAAACTGACTCTGCAGCCGTCACTCACCAGTGTTGCCAGATTGGGCGGTTCACCGCGATTTTCCTTCTGACTTTTGCGGGTAGAGATTGCTTTGGGTGGGTGGGACTCTATCTGGCAACACCGGTCACACCGGTGTTTACACGCGTGTCTTTACATTCGGGGCAGCGTCGGCAGCGCCGTTACCCTCCATCAATGTAGAGGCGTCTGCGGCACCCTCCATCAGTAGTTGGGGCGTCTTCTATAGCAACTTCATCCGGCGAAGCCATGCTGTCCGTGACGCTGACTTGCTAGGGGCTCTGCTAGCATTAGCATTAGCATCTCGCGAGACAACGTTACCTCTCAACGAGAGATATCGCGGGAGTTTAATATCGCGAGATCTCGTACAACGAGATCTCGTTACATGCCTAATGATTATGGATGGATGATAGATGAATGTTTCTGTTCAGTGCCTGACACGACTTCTGTTGTGACTTGGTGCTTTGTAAATAAATTGAATCCAACTGGATGGATGGATGATGGATGATGGATGATTATGGATAATGATGGATGATAAATGATAAATAGATGGATGATTATAGATGATAAATTAATGGATGATGATGGATGAAAAATGGATGGATGATGATGATGGATGATAAATGGATGGATGATGATGGATGATGAAGGATTATGGATGATGATGGATGGATGATGATGGATGATGATGATGGATGATAAATGGATGATTGATGAATGTTTCTGTTCATTGCCTGTCACAACTTCTGTTGTGACTTGGTGCTTTGTAAATAAACTCAATCAAAGTGGATGGATGGATGATGGATGATGAAGGATTATGGAGGATTATGGATGATGATGGATGGATGACAGATGATGATGGATGATGATGATGGATGATAAATGGGTGATGGATGAATGTTTCTGTTCAGTGCCTGACATGACTTCTGTTGTGACTTGGTGCTTTGTAAATAAACTGAATCAAACTGGATGGATGGATGATGGATGGATGATGGATGATGGATTATGGAGGATTATGGATGACGATGGATGATAAATGGGTGGATGATTATGGATTATGGATGATGATGGATGGATTACGGATGATGATGGATGATGATGGATGATGATGGATCATGGATGATTATGGATGATGATGGATGGATGATAAATGGATGATGAATGAATGTTTCTGTTCAGTGCCTGACACGACTTCTGTTGTGACTTGGTGCTTTGTAAATAAACTGAATCCAACTGGATGGATGGATGATGATGGATTATGGATGATTATGGATGATGATGGATGATGATGGATGGATGATGGATGATGATGGATGATGATGGATGATGATGATGATGATGATGATGATGATGATGATGATGATGGATGATAAATGGATGGATGATGGATGGATGATAAATGATAAATGGATGGATGATGATGATGGATGATTATGTATGAATGATGATGGATGATGAAGATGGATGATTATGATGGATGGATGATGGATGATACAGTAAATGGATGGATGATGATGGATGAATGATGATGATGATGGATGATGATGGATGAATGATGATGAATGATGATGGATGATGATTGGATGATGACCCCCCTGAAAACTGTTGGTACAAACAGAGTCCGGCTCAGATGTATCTCTGTCTCTACCCCCGTCCACCCACAGCTCTAAAGCTGTTGGTATAAGCAGCGCACTGCGCAGCTCAGGACGTGTGTCCGTCCAGAGATGAGAGGAGCGCCCCACCATGGCCGTTATCGATGGGAAACACTGGAGATGGAGGTAAAATAAAAAGCATCACTGACAGAATACATTATTTCATGATCTGATGATTGTGGATTATTAAATGCATTTATAATGGGATTTCAATGGGATTAATTTCCCCCTAATAAACACTAGAGGGCAGTAACGTTACTGTGAGGTACAGGAGCTTAAAACTATTCTGACAAAATAAATCATTAAGAAAGATTTCTAGGTTTCATCGGGGACAATCCTGTTTACTGACAGCACAAAAATATAAATAAATAAACAAGTACAAAAATAAACATGTGGCTAATTTTTCCCCATGAGACGTTCTGAGATTTAATCAGATCAGTTTCTGCTGAGCAGAAATAAACTCGTTTCAGGATGAAACTGTGGAGAAAATGCTCCGCAAACGAGTTCTCAAGAGACGAGGCAGAAGAAAAACAAACAAGTAAACAAACAGCTGTGGCTCATTTTGAGGGAGGCAGAAGAAGAAAGTTCAGACCTGCGATCACAGCCAGGTCCTTTTGGGTTCTGGTGCCACCGCGCTCCTCGTCCTCCTTTGCTGCCTGATCTGAAACCAGCAACACATTTATTTGATTCATTCGGAAAGACCTCTGGAGGCTCAGCTTTGATTTTTATTGACAACAAATAAACAAACATGAAAGGGTGGATCAGAAAAAAATCAAACTTCTGATTGGGTTCATTCTGACACTGTTGTTTTGACTTTTTATTACATTTCACCCCGACAAGTTTATGGTTTATATGAGGGAAAAATCAAATGTTAATAAACACAAGCATGAACAGTTTGTGTGTGCTTGGAGGACGTTGGCGGTGAGACGTGTCACTTCCTGTTTTCTCTGCTGGTAGCTGCAGTCTTTTGTTTTTCTGGATTTCCTTTTTTCATTTACTCTTTATTTATCCGGGTAGTCTCATTGAGCCACGAGAACTCATTTTCAAGAGAGACCTGTTAGGGAGCAGATGGTGGGGGTGAAGGGCCTTGCTCAGGGGCCCAGAGTGGGGCGAATGAGGTTGGGTGTTTCACCTTTTTCCATCCACCTTTTTTGATGTTGTCGGTACCGGGACTTGAACCGGCGATCTTCTGATCACAGGCCCACTGTCTCTAACCACTGCACCACCACTCCCCCTGGTGATTTAAAGGACAACACCCACCGTGACAGTATTGGACAATTACTGTAGTAGAATATGATGTCTATTTTCATTTTTGCATTTGGGCCAGGCGAGTATAAAAAACAAACAAAAAAAACGGATTCCCGGAAAACTCCGGAAACTCCGCCGAAGATTGCCGAAGTCCGGAGTGACATCAATACAGGCTCCACTCAGAAGGCAGGAGTGAGTTCGCGATGGAGGTTTATGAGAGTGAGAGCCGCGGATCCGCGCTCAGAATATGATGGACATCAGTGTGCGACCACAGGATTAATCAACACACAGATTTATTAACAAGGGAATATTAAAAATGTTTCGCTTTTTTTCCCTCTCTCTCTCTGATCATCGGAGGTGGTGGTGTTTCTGTGCGTGCACGTTGGCTAGCTGTACATTATTACTGAGGAAATATTAAAAATGACACGACCGGACTACTTGTAAAAGTTACTTTAGCTTTTTTTTCTTCCTCTCTCTGTGCATTGAAGGTGGTGCTGTTGTCTGCGCGTACTGATCACTGCAGCCAGCTGTACAATAATTACTGAGGAAATATTAAAAATGACACGACAACTTGTACACGTCTGACGTCTGTCCCACGTCGCGGTCCAGTTCAGCTCATTTCTATGTCTCTTTTGGAGCAGCGCTCCGGCTTCATTTCTGAACAAGTTTATTTGAGCGGGACCTACCTGCATTCACCTGTGGTCTTATGAATGACCCAAGGAGGATTAAAGCCGGACTGGTCTGTGCGGGAATAGCGCGGGTTTGACTTATGAAAGGGGTACAAAACCGAGCCGACTTCATGAGGAAATTAATGAATTTGTCGCGAGCAAGCGATTAATAGTGTCCTACGTGGATGCACAACCTCTAAATATTTCCTGGTGCAGTTGTGAGTACAGCTGGACCAGCGCTCTGTTTTTATTTATTTTTTTAGAACTTTTTAACACCGCTACAATAATGAAGCTACATTGATGCATGCTTGTTATAACTCTGCATGCATCAAGGCGGAAACTTCAGTGACGTCAATGCCCATATATGGAGAGAAGCAGATTTTCCCGGAGCTGCTGCTAAAAACTGCTAAAAAACATGAAATAACACATTTAGCGTTATTTCTCTACAATATAAATAAACACTCCTGTTTCATTATTTAATTAACTACTAAATATTAATGGCGATGCAATTTGAAAACTTGGTGGGTCATGTCCTTTAAGTATCATTTGCAGTTTTTCATTACAGTGCTTGTTCTACTGCTGGACTGTGCTTGAAACATCTTTAATATTTCAACACTTCTCGTTTTTGTTGGTGTATTTGGGATATGCAGCCTTGCTAGCATTAGCTTAGCATGGCCTTGCCATGGCCTTGCCATGCTAAGCTTAAGGGCCTTACTCAAGGGCCCAGAATGGGGCAAATGAGGGTGGAGGCAGGTGCGAGTGCTTCACCTTTCCGGGAGTTGAACTGGCAACCTTCTGATCACAGGCCCACCTTCTCTAACCTCTGTGCCACCACTAAATACCAAAAACAGCTAAAATATAAAGTATAAAAAAAGTTCCTCTGTTGTCTCTTGCTCCGTGTGTCAGATGTTCAGATGTTCCTCTGCCTCCTTTAGTGATACATGGAACAGATGTAGCTGTGGAGGAGAGGATGTCTGAACTGAAGTGGTCCTCCAGCAGATGATTGCTCATCTGAGCCTGGTTCTGCTGAAGGCTTCTTCCTGTTAAAGGGGACCTCAGATGCATTTTTTAAAATTTTATGTTATTTCTTTGTGCTATCTAGACCCTATTCCTTCAATTTAATGCACAAAATAATTCTTAGATAATCAATTATACCCTTTTTAATTCTGCAATATTTAACTTTCGTTTTGAACGAACGGTTTCTGATAGAAGTTCTGAAGTCCACGCCCTTCAACAATCTGTTTACGCCCTCTGCACAGCCAGTATCTGTAATGTGTTGTTGTTTTAAAATTAGCTCTTTTTTTAATTATTCATTTGACTTACTGTTAGTGCTAGCTTAAGATAACTTACCGAAACCCGTCTGAGCGCGCCGCAATGTGCTGCTCCTTTTAGCATGAGACCTGCCGAATCCGATGCTAATGTTAGCTTGTTCCTCTTCCGGTTTTCGCCAGCTCCGCTCATTGCACGCGGAGACTTTGAGAGTTATCGCTGTTCCAGTCAAGACACACACACAACGTTCACTAAGTGTCTCCCGTAAATTAATCCGTAAGGAGAAGGTCCTCGCTGCTGCGAGGCTTCTGCCAGGCTGCAGCGAGGCTGTACAGTTGAAGCTCCGCTCCATCCGCCAGAAGAGGGTCCCGTTGACGCCGGGGTCTGCTCGTTTAATTTTTGCCGGCTGCGCGTTCGGAGCGATCGCAAATACACTAAAAATTGAACTAAAACATAAAAATAACAATTATACTTTATTTATAAAGCCATTTAAAAAACCACAGCTGCAACAAAGTGCTGTACACATGAAATTAATAACATATAAACAAAAGATGAGATGAAATCATGAAAAACAACAGTCATGAAGTGGGTTGAGCCTGACATGGGGTTGCTAGGTGAGGGGCTGGACTCAGGTTGGGGTGGGTTGTCCTTGCTCGCCTGTGACGTCAAAGGCGAGATTGACTTCCAGTTTATTTCAAAAACGAACCGTTTTTATCACAGTAAAATAAATCTACTTAGAGTAAATAAACCACTGGGTGCATTTTTTTGGCCTTTGGACTGTTTTTTTATGAAGTAAATACCCAAAGTTGAGTAAAAAAACATTAAAAAGTGAATTTTGAATGTGTGGTCCCCTTTAAAGGGAGTTTTTCCTTTCCACTGTCTCCTTTGTTCTTCGGATGTGAGACTGTGATGAAGAGAAGATTCAACACAACCTGCTGCTTCCTCAGAGAGAGAACTTTCATAAAGTCAGTGAATGTTTCTGATCAGTGTCCTGAGACGACCTGTTGGGACTTGGAGCTACAGAAAGAAACTGAAGTGAACTGAATAGACCAGTTGTTGGCTTTATATTTAAAAACTAAAATCAAATTACATTAAAATATGTTCATTTTGACAGTAATTTGTAAAACTGACTAAAGATAATTACAGCAGATCAATTTTCCATGTAATTATTTCCCCTGTTTGATTAAAAAATACAATTTTAGAAAAAGTTTAGCTCATTTTCAGACGTCGTTCTTTAATCTCCACTTTTATTTTTGATGTTTGGAGAGTAAACGAGCAGGAAACAATTTTTTTCTTCTATCTGATAAAGAATAATATTAGCTGCTCTGAAAAATAAAGATCAAAGTATTAAAAGTGTGTTCCCTTTCAGTCATGTCTCTCGGTGCAACATATGCTATGGAAATTGCGCCCCCGCGCAATTACCTGAAGGAATACATTCACGCCTTTACGGCAAGGGCGTCAGCGTTGCGTCAGAGGCCCCGCCCTCTGGGTATTTAAGCCGCTGACGCCCATCCATCTTTCTCTTTTTTGCCTTCACCTCGCTTAAACCTGAACTACCTCTCTTCGCGGGACTTCTCTGTTGCTTCATCGCTCAACCAGAGGTGAGCTTGCTCCCTACACAGAGCGTACGGAGAATTATTCCTGCGTACTGCTGGGCTAGCGAAAGCTAGTCCGGCACATTTTCTCTTAACCCCGAAGTATTTTCTTCTCCTCTCTCCGCAGACTGCTTCGCTCGACGGCGCTAACTGCGCAACAACCGCTACCCCTGCTAACCCGTAGCGGGCTAGCCAGCGAAAGCGACGCGACGGAGGAGACGTTTCAAAATAAAAGAAAAAGGATTCTGGAAGGACTCGCTCGCCTTATGCCTCCGGAGA
The DNA here is from genome assembly GCA_038048925.1 of Garcialebias charrua. Classification (NCBI taxonomy): domain Eukaryota; kingdom Metazoa; phylum Chordata; class Actinopteri; order Cyprinodontiformes; family Rivulidae; genus Garcialebias; species Garcialebias charrua. The sequence goes on along the minus strand of JBBPBX010064950.1, from coordinate 11,231 downwards.
AAGGAAAGCGAAAGACAAGACTTCCAAGGAAAACCAGCAGGACGGCGAGCCCAACCTCACGCGCCTGTCCTAGCAGATGTGGTTTCTCTCTCGCAGCGATGGACACCCATGAGGCCTGTCCCGTCTGCTTGGGAATGTTACACGCAAAAATGGCGCTGGATGTGCCCGACTCTTGCCCACACTGCAGCCAGATGCTGGAGGCGGTGAGGAGGCACCGGGCTGACTTCGTCGCCAAGGCCATGGGCGCCGCAGCAGCGCCAGCGGATCCAGACACCACCGAGCCCCTCACTCCCATGCCGGAGCTCGAGAACATGGCTCTGCACGATAGCACACGAGTCGAATGGGGTGATATCCCTGACATGCTGGCTCCCATGGTGGACTTAAAGCTGCTATATGTAACTTTTCTAACAATATATTTTTAACATATTTCTTCACTCTGTCACTAGATTGATGTTAGAGAGGTAATCTCTGAAAAAAACTAAAAAAAAATATTGTCCCCTTGCTTCTCCAGGTGGTAAATAAGCATTTCTAAAAAGAAAAAGTGACCCACCATTTTCCAGCCAATAAGAACAAAGTTTGTAACCAGCCAATAAAAACCGAGCTTGAATTTGAATCAGCCAATAAAAACAGAGCTTGAATTCAAATTTCAACAGACCACAAGGGGGCAGAGCCATATATGGCTCTGAGGGGGAGGGATCAGAATGCTTTGCTTGTTGAAATTTTTTCTAAGTGCTGATGTTCTACAGAAACTGCAGACTGAACCTTTAACAGTCAAATTCAGACACTCAAGGCATGATGAACGAGGACGAGATCTCGATTTCAGCCTCAGGCGAATTTTCCGCGGAGGACGCAGACGTCGAATACGAGGAACAGGGAGAAGACCTCTCCCAAACCCCGGTACCTGTGCTCCCGGAGACTGACTTTTCCATCCCTGCTCTGTTCGACCTGTGTCACAGAGCAACGGACGCGCTGCAGATCCCATGGCCAGAGCCTCCGCCTCGTCAACAGGTCACGAGGCTGGCAGGAAACTATTTTTACTCAAAGCAGCAGGCCGCCACGAGGCAAAGGATGCCCGTGTTCCCGGACTTCCTCACAGAGCTGACTCGCACCTGGCCTCAGCCCCAAGCTCCCATGCTGTTACCACTCTCGCAGTTTCTCGACGTGGACGGGATGGATGAGGTGGGAATAGCCAACGTGCCTCAAATTGAGGACACACTGGCGTCTCACCTGGCTTCCAAGTCATCCGGGACAAAACCAACTCTCCCTAGCAAAGCTTGTTGAGCTTCAGCTTCTCTGCTTGAGAAATAATACAGAGCTCAGGAACTTGCGGCGTGCGAAATGAACGCGTCCACGTTGATGCAGGCTTACCTGGCTGAAAAACTGCAACAGCTCCAGGTAACGACGGACAAGCAAGCTTCCGCTGACTTGCTGGATGAGGCCGGCAGGGCAACAGACTTTGTGCTCCGCATGATGGGAACAGCCGCTGTTGCTCAAGGCAGAGGCATGGCTGAAGTGGTCATCATGATACGACATCTGTGGATGACTTTAACTGATCTTCCCGAGGGACAACAGGTGTCTTTTCTTCATCACTCGATAGAACCGACGGGATTGGTTGGGAAAGCTCTGGATCGAATTCAGACCAAGCTGAACCAAAGGCACAAACAGGCTGAAGCTCTCTGGGTGGGCATTCCCAGGAGAACCTTCGCCCCCCCCCAGGGAGTCAGCTGGGGGCAGATCTGCGCAGCCTCAACACCGCTCAGCGATGCGTGCCCCACTGCAAAAGCGGCCGGCGTACGAGGATGAGCACCGGCAGAATCAACCGCCAGGCTCACCTCGGACCGAACACGCATGGAGCAAAAACAGGTTTGTCCCCCGCCAGGCAGTCAGACACAGGGCCTCCTCGGCAAACCAGGACACAAGACAAAAGCGTGCCTGATGAACCAGGTCCACGTCTTGATTTTACATGATCATCCGCCCAAGCGGTACGGGGAATGATCTTTTCATGTCCAGACTTTATTTGTAGCACGGTACAAAAAGCTGGTAACTCTGTTGCATGCACAACTCATGTTTTTCCTGCTGTGAGTGACATAAACTCATATATGTCGTTACACATATGCACGAATAAAGCTAAAAAAACAGACCCTCTCCGTTTTATTGACTCTAAAAAAAAACAACAACAACAAGAAACACAATAACTTCAGCAGAAACGGGTCCCTCTGGCCTGCCAGCCGACATAAAGGGAGGGGGCCGTCTCTTCCCCACTCCATCATGGCTCACGGGGTGTTAGCCTAATCAATGAGCCCCAGCAGGGTGCCTCTGCTCCGTCTGTAGCGGACAGGCACAGAGGCGTCTGCAAGCATGCCCCGCACCCCTCACAGAGACAGGTAAGGGGGGTCACGTGCTCCAGTTATCGCTCCATTGTGAACAACGAGGTCGACAATACACTAACCAAGCAAACACGTGACATGTCCACACCTCAGGGATGCGAGCCGACAGAATCTAATGACGGGGGGCCACGGCAGAAGCCCACAGGCAACCACAAGCTTCACACGTTCACAAAGGCGATTGTGATCAAACTGCTGTGTGTGTAAATAAATCAGGGCTGAATCAGATTCCTCTTCCTGTTATTTGAAGGGAACTGAGCTCTCTGTCACCAACCAATTTAAAGTCTGCCAAGTATAAAGGATCATCTCCACGTTCTCACGTTGCAGCTGTCCCCTTATCATTAATGGGCGACAAGCAATGCCCAAGCAGTGACCCGTCAGCACGTGACCTTTCTCACTGTGCTGGTTCAGCTTTGCTCTTAAACGATATCCCCCAACGGGTGAAACACAGATCCCGGGCAGTTTGTCTGGCTCCAACGCTCTGTTAAGGCCGGGGACCAGTAAACTAGGCCCATCCAGGAAACGGATTGGGGTCAGGAGATCTGCTCGTTTACAAAACTCGCAGTTTCTCAGTCCCATGACCCCAAACAAGGAGAGAAAAAACAGACATTCTGTTCCACTTCTGTCTAATAAGGACAACAGTTTGCATCTACCCTCGATCGCTCTCGATCAGAGCAGCGTGGTAGCACATCGGCAAAAAGGCCTTCTCTCTAACTTGGTTGACCCTCAGGGATCACAGCATCCAGGGTCCTTGGAGGGGAACTGGCTACACCAACTGCTCTTCTTCAGGGACATACTATGTCACCTGAAGGAGCAGTCTCGTTGCTTAGGCTGGGAGCTGTTAAAAATTTCAGGTTGGTGGCAGAAAAGAACAAGCTGATGGCATCAGGCCTGCCGGAAAATGTGGTAAAAACCATTCAAAATGCCCGTGCTGTGTCAACACAGTCTCTCTATGCACAGAAATGGCGTATTTTTGAAGCTTGGTGTACAGAAAGAAATATTATTTCTTTTTTTTTCTTTTCTTTTTTTTCCCATTTATAGATGGCCTCCCTTCACACCTTATAGCCATCCTCTCACTCCAATATGTATTTTTTTTATTATATTTATTTTTTTTATTTTTATTTATTTATTTATTTATTTATTTATTTTTTATTTTTTTTTTTTTTTTAGAGAGAGAAAGAAAGAAAGAAAGAAAAGAGAAAGTAAGACAACACAACAACAATTATCCACAAAAAGAGCACAAGGCAAACACACCAAACCTCCATCCACAATCCTGCAAAGCACATGACAGAACACAGCAACGAAACATACAAGCATAAAGACTAATAATATTCATGACCTTGCAGTAGAATTCTATAAATACACATACCCATACCTACAAATATATATACAGTATACATACATATACATTTATATTCATTCATATACCCATCTACATATCTGCATATATCTACATATACATCCCTGCATCCAATTGTGTGTGGTTGTGAGCATGCATAAGTGAATAAGGTTCCTCCAATAGAACATTTAGCAGCGACTGTGAAGCATCAGAGATCCGTCCCCCCAAAGCCCGAGACAGACGAAGGGGCGATCAAGGCCCAAGACCCCAGGAAGGACCCCGAGCCCAGAGTCCCCAGGACCACCCGAACAGGACGAGCCACTCGTCCACTCCCCAGATCCGACCAAGGGGAAGAACCGGACGAACCCCACCAGCGACCACACACAATGACCCCCCGGGGTCAACCGCGACAAATACACAGGCCCCCGCCGGAGCCCGTTGCACCGACGTAGCCCCAGGGCCGGTCACCGAGGCTCGGGCACCGGGGACGCCCATCCCTCAGGCCCAGACCCGACAGGACCAGAGGACCCGAGCCCCACCAGGCAGCCACCAGGCCGAGCCGACAAGCGCCCAGCCCCAGATGTGAGGGCCCCAAGCACGCCCGCAGGCAGAGGAACACCTACCAGGGGGCCACGTGGCAGGAGCGCGACACTAGGTAGCCTCAGAAGTATCAGAGAGGGGGCAGTCCAAATCCCAACCTGACACTTAAACATTCATACACAGACACACTCATTCACACCCACCCTCATCCTCACCCTCAGTCACAGAAAGACAAACAATAACGACACGCTCCATTCATAATCCCGATGCACACTCTATACCCCCTAGGTCCAAGACATGTACCTGCCCCCTACATGGGGCAGCCCACATCCAAACCCAGGAGGTAGGCCCATTCATTCTGGGGTGGAGAGTAGTAGACATCCAAGATCCGGCCCACCCCGCGCCCTGCCGACAGGACAGGACAGGACACCCGAGCCCAAGCAGCCCCAGGGGCAGCGCACCGCCAGCCCCGCCCACGGCGAACCCGCAGGCCCCGAACCCCCCCCACACCCTAGCACATCCCCTGACGGCCCACCCCCAGAATGTCCGCCAGGCAACCAGGGGGGTAAGAGAAAAATATTATTTCTTACTCACGTGACCTGGTTCAGTTCCTGACTTTCCTTCAGGACTTACTAGAAAAAGGTTGTTCTTTCTCAACAATTAAAGTGTTCCTATCAGCAATTTCAGCCTGTCACGAAGGCTGGGGAAACAGGACGCCTGGCGCGCATCCAATCATAACAAGATTTATGAAGGACGTGCTAAGAATTAAACCACCCAGCAGGATCCTGACCCTTGGTTGGGATCTTAGCCTGGTCTTGGGGGCTCTCTGTGATCCTCAATTCGAGCCATTGAGTGAGATTAAGATAGATTTATTATCTTATAAAACCACTCTACTCTTGGCCCTTTGCTTGGCGAAACGCGTGGATGATCTCCATGCATTGTCTGTACATCCAATGTGTACCAGATTCGCCCCCGACGGATCAAAGGTCACCATAAGGCCTAATCCCGCATACATCCCCAAGGTCTTGACTTTAAGCCGTAGGAGTCTGGACTTTGATCTCTCATCCTTTCCACCGGCTCCTGTCCTCACTCAGGAACAGGAAAGGTTTAAGGCTCTCTGTCCCATGAGAGCTTTACGCATTTACATGCAGAGAACAGCAGAATGGAGAAAAACTAATCAACTGTTCGTGTGCTTTGCAGCACCTGCTACCGGAAAGGCCCTATCAAAGCAGCGCCTCTCACACTGGGTGACTGAGGCCATTAAAAGGGCATACAGTAGCAAAGGTCAACAGGTGCCCTCTGGAGTGCACGCTCACTCTACTCGGGGCTTGGCCACTTCGTGGTCACTGTTCAAGGGTGTACCAGTTGCAGACATTTGTGCTGCGGCGAACTGGAGCTCAATAAACACTTTTGCAAAGCATTACAGTTTGGATGTTACTGCGTGTGATGTCACTCAGGCTGTTCTTTCTAACACACAGTAGAAAGTAGCCTTGAGATGCCTGCTGGTCAAGGGCAGACGTTCACACTAGCATGCATTTTACTGAGCATTTCAAGGGCGTGAATGAATTACGTTCCCATAGCATATGTTGCACCGAGAGACATGACTGAAAGGGAACTGAAAGTTATGCACCATAACTCATGTTCCCTGAAGGAAGGGAACGAGGTGCAACATATCTGGCCCTTTCAATGCTGAAAGCTCGGTGAAGTGCATTTTGGAGAAAGATGGATGGGCGTCAGCGGCTTAAATACCCAGAGAGCGGGGCCTCTGATGCAACGCTGACGCCCTTGCCATAAAGGCGTGAATGTATTCCTTCAGGTAATAGCGCGGGGGCGCAATTCCCATAGCATATGTTGCACCTCGTTCCCTTCCTTCAGGGAACATGAATTATGGTACATAACTTTCAGATTTAAGGTTTGAAACCAAAACCAAAGAGCAGATTAGACTACAGAGACTGATAAAATATGATCAATGAACAAATAGAAGACTTTCTGTAGTGAAACTGGACCAGTGATCGTGAACTGGAACAAATCAGCTTGAGTCTGACAAACTGAACTGTGACCTGTTCAGGACCCGGACCATGCTGTGTTTCACCTTGCAGGGTGTGTGACGTGGATTCGGCCAGCGCTCCACAGTTGGACTGGACCAGCGGGCCGCGGATGTTGATGAGGGAGCTGCCCCGGTTTGTCAGCGCCGCCTTCAGCGGAGCCACGTGGTTGAACTGGACCGAGGAGAGGCAGCCGACGAAACCTTTAGAAGCTGCTTTCATCACGTCTTCGTCCAAGTTCTCCATCCCTGTGGAGAAAACATCCACTGATGACCCAACATCTCCAGGACTGGCTCAGGAAACAAGAACCAACATGGAGTCAGAGAAGCAGAACCTGAACAAGGACTTACTGATGAGTCTGCCCAGCGTCAGGGATCGGATCAGGATGAGCTCAGCATCAGATGACAGTGGGTACTTTCTGTGGACGTCCTGGTCCATCTGGTGGAGTAGAGAGAAATCAAAGAAGACAATTAACCCAAGGCAGCCACAGTATTTCATGGATTGATGTTTGTATTCCCTGCAGATGCTCTGGAAACCCTCCCTGACCGCGATCAGCTGCTGAAGTGGTTCTGTGCTGAACAAGACGTTCTTCTGCAGGGTGCTGACTCAGGTCCAACACTTATTACAATGATGGGAACAGAAACACTGCAGGATGTTCTGCCTCCCCACACTAGGAGGAACCAGGGTTGACTGGTTCTGATACAGAAGTAGCTGCTGCAGGACTGGTCCATTTGGTCCTGCAGGCCATCATGATGGTTTCTGTTAATGTCAAGATGCACCTGATCAACTACTCATAAACCAGGAGGTACCTGCAAGGTAAAACAAAGATAAACCTCACTCATTGTGAGGTTGATCTCTTTACTCTCCCTGTCCTTTCTAAAGGGAACAGTGAGTACCACATGTAAACACTTGTCCACAAACTATTACATCACAATCTGTAGCTATGGTCCAGACAATGACCTTGTATAATATTTGACCTTCATACGTGACCTTGACCTTACAGCTGGGTGGTGAGAACTATATGTGACCTGCTGTCTAGAGGTGGTTCAAATGTGTATCAAGTTTCATGAAAATATCTTGAGCAGATCAGAAGTTATGGACAAGCGAAGGTCTGCAGATGGACGGAGTCTTTAGACGGGAGTGTAAAAACTGAACAAGCCCGTTTCAGCAGGTCTTTCCTGCATCCAGCTAAACATTCAAGAGACAGGAGGCAAACAAAACGTCTCCATGTTTAAAACTACCGGCTCTGCTGTGTTAGGTTCATGTGGACTTGCAGAACGAGCATTACACGGGACAGGAAGTCTCAGACTGCAGGTTTATTTACCACAAGACTTGGATGGACCTCTGTGTGATGTGATCTCTGAGGTCAGCTTCAGTTTGCTGCATCTGAACCAAAGTTCTGATTCAAGGTCACTGATGGGTTGAACCTTCAGACTTCCTCCACTGACAGAGCAGTCAGGGCAATAACAAGAAAACAAAACTGTTTTTTTTTTTTTAACCAAATTTTTTTTTTTTTAACTGTTGTTTCTCTTATACAATTATATAAATGATCTCTGCTGATGATTGAATTTGGGAAGGTGGTGAGTTGGTGACTCCTCCCTGGGCTGCCACCTTACCGTGGTGGAGGGGTTTGAGTGTCCCAATGATCCTAGGAGCTATGCTGTCAGGGGCTTCATGCCCCTAGTAGCGTCACCCAAGGCAGACAGGTCCTAGGTGAGGGACCAGACAAAGTGCAGCCCAAAGACCCCTTATGATGAGTCAAATAAATAGAGTCAATGTTCTCTCGCCCGGACGTGGGTCACCGGGGCCCCACTCTGGAGCCGGGCCTGGAGGTGGGGCACGCTGGCGAGCGCCTGGTGGCCGGGCTTTTACCCATGGAGCCCGGCCGGGCACAGCCCAAAGAGACGACGTGGGTCCCCCTTCCAATGGGCTCACCACCTGTGGGAGGGGCCAAAGGGGTCGGGTGCAATTTGGGATCTGTGGTGGGGACCCTGGCGGTCACGTTCATCCTCAGGGATTACTTTGAAGATCACGACTTGGACTTTTTCTGCATCACAGAGTCGTAGATGTCGCCGGGTGAGTCCAGCACGCTGACGGAAATAATACCACCAAACTGTTTGTTTTTTAACGACCCGCGGCCATCAGGTCGTGGTGGTGGATTATTAACAATATTCAAATCAACTTTTGACTGTAAACAACTGTCCATTCCAGTCTCCTGCTCCAGTTTTGAGCTGACTGTGTTTGAACTAGGCCATTCACCTGTAACTTTGTGTGCTCTTGTCTACCGGCCGCCTCGCTCCAAGAACTTCATCAGCGAGTTTTCTGATTTCTTGGCTGAAATTACAGCCAAATATTCTCGGGTTGTCATTTCAGGCGACTTCAACTTGCACGTGTGTTGTCCTGAGAAGCCCATGGTTAAGGACTTTTTAGATTTATTGGACTCATTTAATTTAACTCAACACGTGAACTCTTCCACGCAGCAGCGTGGACATTTGTTGGACCTTGTTTTAACATGTGATGTGACCGTTTCAAACCTTGAAATAGGAGACAATGTATTCTCGGATCATAGGCCAGTGAATTTTCAGTTCACCATCCCCCATGTAACCCCTAAAACATGCATTCCTGCACGTAAAGGCAGGAATGTTAACCATTTAACTGCCGCACGTTTCACTGAGGTTTACAACAATGACATGTTAATTCAGCCCCCATTGTTCCTCTCCAGCACTGAGGAGCTGACAAACCAGTTTGACTCTGTTTGTTTAAAGGCTTTGGATCAAGTGGCTCCTATTAAACCGAGAAGACCAAAACTCAGGGCCGAACCGTGGCTGAATGACACGACCAGAGCTGCCAGGCAGCAATGCCGAAAGGTGGAGAGGAAATGGAAAAAAGACAGTCTGCAGGTCTCTTTTGAGATGGTAAAAGAGAGCTGGCGCCGATATCAGAAAGCAGTGAAAACTGCTAAATCACAATACTTCTCTGATATCATTGCTGCAAACTCTCGTAACCCTCGAGTTCTGTTCTCCACCCTAAACTCTGTTCTCCACCTCACTGAACAATCACCCATGGAAGCCTCGACTGAGCTGTGCGAGAACTTCCAACATTTCTTTTTAGATAAAATCGCAACCACCAGGGCTCTCATTTCTCCTCCATCTCACGATCCATCCATCCCACCTCAATCTGTTGCTGTGTTTGACCATTTTGAACCAGTCTCTCTGTCCTCTCTAGAGCAGGTCATGTGCAACCTGAAACCATCTGGCTCCCCCTTCGATGTGGTCCCCCCTCGGCTTCTAAAGGAGGTTTTTCACACTCTAGGTCCCTCCATTCTCTCGATTGTAAATAGCAGTCTATCCTCGGGTGTGGTGCCAAAATCATTAAAACATGCTGCTGTTCAACCCCTCCTGAAAAAACCAAACCTCGACCCGTCAGTATTATCCAATTTCAGGCCTGTCTCCAGACTCCCATTTGTTTCTAAACTTCTAGAGAAAATAGTTGAGTCCCAACTAAAGTGCTTCCTGGAGGATCACGCTATCCCCGAGCTATTCCAGTCTGGCTTCAAATCCCTCCACAGCACTGAGACTGCCCTACTGAAGGTTTTTAACGACATCTTTCTATCCACAGATACTGGTGACTCTGTGCTGCTTGTCCTATTGGACCTCACATCCGCTTTCGACACCATCGACCATGAGATCCTCATTGCTAGGTTGGAGCAGTGGGTGGGCATCTCAGGATCAGCCCTAAACTGGTTCAGATCCTACCTCTCTGACAGGTCTTTTTGTGTGTCCATCAATGATTTTACTTCTGCAGTGGCGGCTCTTAAATGGGGGGTTCCGCAGGGGTCCATCCTGGGTCCTCTCTTGTTCTCCTTATACCTGCTGCCACTCGGTGCTATTTTCCGGAAACACAATATACCTTTCCACTTCTACGCTGATGACTGTCAAATCTACTTCCCCCTAAGACAAAATGGTACAGGCTCTATTCAACCTCTGCTCGACTGCCTGGCTGACATCAGGGACTGGATGGCTTTAAATTTCTTAAGCTTCAATGATAAGAAGTCTGAAGCCATATTGTTCCTTCCCAATGACACAACCTCAAACCACTGCATTGACCTGTCTGCTCTACCCCTGTCCGAAAAACAAAAAGTCAAAAATCTGGGAGTGATAATGGATCCTTCCATGAAACTCAACAGTCATGTAAACATGATCGTCAAATCCTGTTTTTTCCAGCTGAGGCGTCTGTCTAAGCTGAAGCCCATATTATCCAAAAACAACCTGGAGACAGTGATTCACGCATTCATTACATCTAGGCTTGATTACTGCAATTCACTTCTGTTTGGCGTCAGTCAAGCCACCATTGCACGATTACAACTGGTTCAGAACGCAGCTGCCCGATTTTTAACCAGCACACGCAAAAGAGAGCACATTACACCAGTCTTGGCCTCCCTTCACTGGCTACCGGTTCATCTTCGAATCCAATTCAAAATTCTCATGTATGTCTACAAATCGCTGAACAGTCTCGCCCCCGCCTATCTCTCGGATCTGATACACCCATATGTCCCTCCACGTGCTTTGAGGTCAGAGGATCAGGTACTCTTAATAGTTCCAGAAACTCGCCTTAAGCGCAGGGGTGACAGGGCGTTCTCTGTAGCAGGCCCAAGACTCTGGAACGAGTTACCGCTGCTCATCAAACAGGCCCCCTCCCTCTCGGTTTTCAAATCCCGGTTAAAAACTCACTACTACTCCATTGCTTTCAATGCCAGCTGATTTGTATTGGATCGTTTGATTTATGATCTGCAATGTTTTTATGTTTTTCGTGTTGTACTTCATTGTCTGTGTTGCCTGTTGCGTGTTTGTTTGTCCAGCACTTTGGTGTGGACTTGTTCCTGTTTAAAGTGCTTTATAAATAAAATGGTATGGTATGGTATGG
>JBBPBX010064948.1:5999-20098 GCA_038048925.1 Garcialebias charrua | reverse complement strand
ACCCAGAGTGGACTTTAGTGCTTTGAGTATTCTTCTATTAATCAAGTGGAATGGATTTTTTTTCACAAAGAAATGCAAACAGCGCTGGGTGAACTAATATTTCGTGGTAAATGTGTGTATGTGTCCAAACATTTTTTTTTTAAATGTGAGGACATGTCGCCTTCACATAATTGATGTGATGCTGCTTACCAGCTTAATAATAATAATAATGTCTATTCCTGTCATCTGCGTATGTTTCCCATACACAGACGAAATTCGTCTCTGCATTTAACCCAACCACCTACCAGGTGGTGCAGTGAGCAGCCCGAAAGCGCCCGGGGAGCTGGAGAAATAGGTGTGCACTCATAGACACCCCAAGCTGGGTAGTGGCCGGGGCGCGAACCCGCGACCTTCGGGTCCGTAGTCAAAAACCCTGCCACTAGACCATCTTGGCTCCTCACATGCATGAAAAGAATTATGAAGTCATAATCAGCAGCAGCTGTGAATCAGTTCTGTAGGAGATAACATACATTTACAATGCAGTAATCTAATAAAGAATTATTTCACAATGATCTTTATTCTTTATCTTGCAGCTCCCAGCTGAATGCATGCAGCTCAAAAATCAGTTGTCTTTAACTACAGACATTATTAGCTTATTTGAATTAGATGGTTTTAACCCTTTAACTTTATTTATTCATGTTCCTCAGGGGAAACATCAACCTTCTTATTTAAGCTGTCAGTCTCAAATAAATATATCCAATTAAAATCCAAAAAAGCTAAGTCTGGTCCTCTGGACATTCAAAAAACAAAACAAAGCAAAAAAACTGTAGAAACGTTTCGTCTTTTGTCCGAAAGACTTCCTCAGTCTGAGCTGCTGTATTCAGCTCAGTCTTATAAATAGCACCCTCCCACAGTGGATCAACCAGTTTGCTGATGACAGCCGAAACCAGCTGCTCACATGATCAAGGAGGACCATCAGCCTGTTGATGGATCGTTAACACCCTGATGGTTGTTTGCTATTCACAGAGGGCTGAGTGATACTAGCAATAGTATCGGACAAAATAGTATCGGACGTCTTTCAGACGAAAGACGAAACGTTTCTACAGGTTTTTTTGCTTTGTTTTGTTTTTTGAATGTCCAGAGGACCAGACTTAGCTTTTTTGGATTTTTCTACCTGGAATATTGAGCATGCATCAGGGTATCCAATTTAAATGATTTTTATTTTAATGCTTGTAGGGTTTTTGTTTAAAATCTCTGCATTATTTTTTTTAATTGACAAAATATCTATTTTACTGTAAACTTTTTTAAAAGTGTATTTTCCTCTATTAGTCTGCCCTCTGGGTCATGCAGATCCTCCTCTGTTGTGCAGAGCTCAGAAATGATGCTTGGATCAGGACCCCCTCCTCTGTACAGTCACACCTGGGCTCGGTCCGCTCTTCCTCTTCTAAAACAAATGATCATCCTTTTCATCACCCCCTGACTCACCCCGGCTCTCGCTGACTTTATCATGCACTGAACTCCACTAAACTTCTGCATCTTTTTCTTATTTTTCCTGTAGATTATTTGGTACTTCACAAATAACTTCGAGCCTCCGTCAGAAAGGAGGGGGGAGATTGTTTATGTGTTCAGCGGTGGTGGTGGTGGTGGGGCTGCAGCTTCTCGCTGTAACGCGCTTGAGATTTGATTTTGTTTTTTCCCCCAGAAAAAGACGTGGCGTGGATTATTTATAATTCTAAATTTACTTGGCCTAACAATGCGATTTAAAAACAGTTTAAAATCTGTAGTTTTGACACAAACTTAAATGGAGTCGCTGAGATGCTGTCTTTCCTGCTGAAATGGGTCATTTTTAGCTCCAAAGGGGGGACACATCGTCAGAGTAGGAGGTGCCAGAAACTTGAGTAGGAGAAATCACCTCCTGTTATGGAGGAGACAGAGCGCCACTTGTATCTACAGTAAAACTTTATTTTATTTTGGTGTGACAAACTCCATCTTCTGACTGCGAAGCCGCATACACACATGCTTGCTTATCGAAGACCCGTCTTCCTGTTAGTAATTGGTCAAGACAACATGAGCTTCAATGTGATTGGATGTAATCCCTGTCTATCAACCAAAGTTAAGTTGAGCCGGACCGGCGGGCTGTCTCCAAGCCAGAAATCCGGCCTCCAGCCGGAGCGCTTTAAGCCCTGCATGTGAGCAACTGGTTTTGGCTGACAGCAGCAAACTGGTTGATCCACTATGAGAAGGTGCCATATATAATCCAGGTCTCTCTTGTAAATGAGTCCTCTAGGCTTAATGGGATTAGCCTGCCTAAATAAAGGTTGAATGAATAAGACTGAGCTGAAAACCAAAGGTGGGCGGATGAACGCTAGGGAGCGCTAAAGCGCTAATCCGCTTACAGTGGACCTAAACTTTTTGTCAGCGTTTTTGTGAATTGACTAACTTTTATAATTCATAAGCGGATTTGTGCTATTTTTATTTAAAATGCAGTACCGCTAATAACTAATTATCTATCAGTAAAAACCAATAAACTTATTTACAAGCTCTTATGCTGCTTGTTTTACCTTTTTCCCCACCGTAAGAGCAGAGAGGAGGGAGGGTTGGAGGGGGGAGGGGGGCAGAGCGGAGAACAGACTCGGATCTACCATGTAGGTAAATGATGCCGTTGCCTGGGGATCCCATCAGCATGGGGCCCCGCCGCGCCCCGGCCAGTCACCTACATTCCTAACATTGATCCTGCTTGTTAATGTACATTTAACATAAAAATAATTATAGTTACGATGAAAACGATCATTAAATACGCAATTAAAAAAACGGTCGATTTCTTTATCCCCCTACTAAAAATGGACTATTCCATCTTGACAGCTTCCGGGTCATAGTTGAACTCAGGGGCTAATTCTGTAGCTGGCTGCGCTCGGTGTCTTCATAAATCCGTAAAGAACCCCGCTGTTTCAAGCCAAATTAACGTGGCCGGATGATTTTATTGTGTGTTTTGTGATGACCATTCGACGGTGAGTCGTTATTTTCATGTATTTTAGTTACTTTTCATTAAATCTGTTGACTACCTATAGACGCTAACTCTGTGTCTGCCGGTTGGTTGTGCTGGGTTACTAATGGATAAATCCGTAGAGAACCCCGCTGTTTCAAGCCAAATTAACGTGGCCGGAGTATTTTATTGTGTGTTTTGTGTCGACCATTCGACGGTGACTCGTTAGTTTTATGTATTTGGGTTACTTTTATGTATAAATGCGGTGGCGACACACCCGTGTATTTGAGATTTAAACGTGGTTTTAGGGATTAAAAGATCATTCTATTTTTTGTTAATTTCGTGGCCGAATAGAATATATGTACGTAAAGTATTAAATAAATCCTTTGATTTTTGTAATTTCATCCTTTTAGGATCATTTTTGTTACTTTTCAGTTGGCAGTGTAGTGCAAATATTGATAACGCTGCCGGCTATATATAAATATATATATATATATATAATATAGAAAATATATAAATAGCGGATTGGATTAGCTTCCCCTAATTTTCATAAGACATTTGTGCTTTTGAAATTGTGGACCTAAAAAAATTAATAAGCGTTTTAGAAATTGTGGAACTAATTTTTTAATTAGCGGTGCCCAGCTTTGAGAAAGACGAAACGTTTCTACAAATTTTTTTGTTCGTTTTTTTTTTTTTAAATGTCCAGAGGACCAGACTTAACTTTTTTAGATTTTTCTACCTGGCTTATTGAGCATGCATCAGGATAGCTCCAGATTACCATCTAGCTAAACTTTAGGACTACCATGTCCTGGATAACTGAGAATCCACACAAATAACTTTCAATATAGATAATTAAGTGACAGTACAGATGTAGATAAGAACACCAACTCTGCTTTAGAGTAAAAAAATAAAACAAAAATCTTTATCTATATCTATATATCTATAGAAACAATTTTTCTTTAACATACTTTTGTTTGGCTTCAAGATTTCTTTTCCTTATGTCAGCCTCCCTTCGCAGCATCATGGCTGAATCCTGGACTTTCCTCAGAATCGCCTAAAATAAAAGGGAAGAAATCAGTTATTTAAATAAATAGGTTTTGTGATTTAAAAAAGTAAACAAACACTGTCTGCAGGGACAGACACCAGCCCACATAAAATAATTTGTATTTGACAAAAAAGCCTTTTCTCACCCTTGAATCTTTTGATATGTCCTCTCCTAATTTGGTCTCCATAGCTATACGTTTGCTGTCTGCTTCTCTGGCCTTCTCCTCAGCTGAAAGTCAAAACAGAATCAAGTCCAGTTAAATTAGAAACAAAGAAAATAACTTTTAATTATTCCATCAAGAACTTACCAATTTTTGCAAGATGATCTGCCTTTTTAACTTCATGTTCAGCACGTGTTTTGAAACGAGTGGATGTGTATTTATACATCCTTAAAAATAAAAAAATGGATGTCAAAATCTCATTAAAAAAACAAAACACCATGTCAGTCATCATTTATGGACATTATGAAATTACCTTGGTTTATAAAGGCAGCAGGACAGTCTCTTAGTCCTAACTTTATGTCCCTGGATAAAAATCCTCATGCGTGGGTCAATGTACAGCACAGCAGTGTAGGCCCTGAACGACCTCCTTTCTGGCTTCCTGTGAAAGTTAAGAGAACTATTGAAAAACATTTCTGACTAAAACAATTAGCTATAAATGTAAATACAAATAAAAAATGCACATGACTTGATGCCTTGCATGCCAAAGTTTAAAACATGTTATGCAAAATTTGTTAGTGTTAAGGCAGCACATTGGCACAACTGGTAAAGCTGCTGCATCTCAGCGACCAGGTCCTCGGTTCAAATCCCGGTCCGGGGGCCTTTCTGGGTGGAGTTTGCATGTTCTCTCCGTGCATGTGTGGGTTTTCTCAATGTACTCCAGTTTCCTCCCACAGACTAAAAACATGCATGTTGGGCTGACTGGTAACTCTAAATTATCCCTAGGTGCGAGTGAATGGTTGTCTTGGTTGTCTCTATTGCCCCATTTGCACTGCTCCTAATCAGCCCCAACTCTGCTCAGCCTGGATTTGCACCTGCACTTTAGGACCAATTCTGGAGGCGTGTCCAGAACCCAAATCCTGCTAATGTTCTGCGATGAGTTAAACTCAAAGCAGTCTACTCCTCAGATAAATAATGTTAAACTATTATTTTTATATATGAATGTTTCTGTTAATATTTTTTATATAAATGTTTCTGTTCAGTGCCCTGAGACGACTTCTGTTGTGACTTGGCGCTATATAAATAAACTGAATTGAATTAAATCTGATGAATCAGATTCTACAAAAACATCAATATGTACCGTACTTTCCGGCTGAAAAGTAGCACCGCCCTATAAGTCGCATCAGTCCAATTATGTCCAATAAAGTAGAATAATCCATAAACGTGTCGCACCTCCGTATACGTCACATCTATTATGCGTCACCGCTGACCCCGCGTATGTTACGCGTCAGCGGTGACAACCCGGAAATGTGGGCCGGTGTTTTGCCCAAAATGGATTGGCTGCGAAATGGCCACAGGAGCGTGCACGGTAGGACTTTAACAAGATTAACACTTAAAAACAATTATTTGTTTGCTGAAAATTATAGCAAAGATGTGTCTGAGCTGAACTTTTCCTTAATAAATGCACGTACCGGTCAAATCATCTGAATTTTAAAAAATAGTTTCGCTACGTCGGGGCTGCAAAGCGTGCACGCACAGCGAGCGGATACGCTTCATTTCTTTAAAATTTAACAAGATATACACCTTAAATATATTTGTTTGCTGACATTATAGCAAAAGTGTTTCTGAGCTGAACTTTTCCTTTAAAAATTAACGTAATGTTCAAATCAGCTGGATTAAAATTGTTTCGCTTTGACGGTCTTCCAAACGTGCGCGCGCTGCGAAAATAAATTATAAATTAATTAATTTTAGCTCAAACATCTCCTACAGCTAATCAGTTGTAAATGTCCATCCAGTGATTACTTTCTGTAAGTTTCATCAAAATCTGTCCTGTGGTTCTTGACCTATTTTGCTAAAAAAACACTGAGGTAACAGTAGTTCAGACCTCCAGAGAGCAGGAGGCCGTGCTGCGACAGAGTGAGTCTGACCAGATGAGTCTGCTGTCGGACACATGAGCTGGGAACGGTCGGTGGACCCTAGCGGCCGAAAGTGGTACTGCTCCATTTTTTTCGTCAGAATGAACGGAAACGGTCATATCTCAGCCAAAAATTGGTCTAAAAATATGGGAAAAAATCCCTTAATATGTCGCTTCGCTGTATACGTCGCAGGACATGACAATTAGTAAAAGAAACTGTGACTTATAGGCCGGAAAATACGGTAAATCTAACAAAGTTCAGTCTGGTCCTCTGGACATTCAAAAACAAAAAACAAGTAGAAACGTTTCTTCTTTCATCCGAAAGACTTCCGTCTGATGTGCTGTGTTCAGCTCAGTCTTATAGTCAGCTATTTATAAGACTGAGCTGAACACAGCACCTCAGACTGAAGAAGTCTTTCGGATTAAAGAAGAAACGTTTCTACATTTTTTGAAATGCATTAACTGATTACAGTACAGTACCTGTACTTTGAGTTTCATTACAAGATATCCAGTGATTCATGACATATTTTGCCAACAAACAAACAAACGATAAAACTTTGGCATTAACATAATTGCCCCAATTATAACTGATTTTACTACCGTATTTTTCACTGTACTGTACTGTACAAGTCACTTCTTTTTTCTTTTTTTTTGCATAATTTACATGCCCTGCAACTTACAGGCCGAAGCGATGTATTTATGGATTTTTTCCCATATTTATAAACCAATTTTTGGCTGAGATATGACTGTTTTAATTCATTCCGACTGAATTTTTTTTTGAACAGTACTACTTTCAGCCACTAGATGGCAGCAGATTAGTATGGCATGCTGTTGTATCATGTAATAGGTAAAAGTGGGTATAATGACAAATTCAAAAAAGTTCAAAACAAAAACAACTGGACTTTATTATACTTTGTTTTTATCTTAAACTTTTTTGTATTTACCATGTACTGGATAACTGAGAAGCTTCACCAGCTTGCCAGTCTTCCACCTTCGTTCTGCTCGCTGCTTGGAGCAACCGTCAAACCAGCTTCATTTCACTGCACCGCCCCAGTGAAATGCAGCTAATTTGACCATTAAAGCGCATTTATTAAATACAAGTTCAACTGAGACAAACCATTGCTATAATTTCAAGCAAACAATTGTTTTAGGTGCTTATCTTGTTAAAGGGGACCACATGTAAGTATTTAAAAATTTTATGTTATGTCTGTGTGCTATCTTGACAATATTAATTCATTTTAATACACAAAATAATTCTTAGATAATTAATTATACCCTTTTTAATTCTGCCATTTTTAACTTTCGTTTTGAACGACCGGTTTCTGATAGAAGTTCTGAAGTCCACGCCCTTCAACGATCTGTTTACGCCCTCTGTAACAGCCAGTATCTGTAATGTGTTGTTGTTTTAAAATTAGCTCTTTTTTTATTACTCATTTGACTTACTGTTAGTGTTAGCTTAAGATAACTTACCGAAACCCGTCTGAGCGCGCCGCAATTTGCTGCTCCTTTTAGCATGAGACCACCCGAATCCGATGCTAATGTTAGCTTGTTCCTCTTCCGGTTTTCGCCAGCTCCGCTCGTTGCACGCGGAGATTTTGAGAGTTATCGCTGTTCCAGTCAAGACACACAAAGTTCACCAAGTGTCTCCCGTAAATTAATCGGTAAAGAGAAGGTCCTCGCTGTTGCGAGGCTTCTGCCAGGCTGCTGCGAGGCTGCACAGTTGAAGCTCCGCTCCATCGCGCCAGAAGAGGGGCTCGTTGACGCCGGTCCCTACGTCGGGGGTCTGCTCGTTTAATTTTTGCCGGCTGCGCGTTTGGAGCGATCGCAAATACACTAAAAATTGAACTAAAACATAAAAATAACAATTATACTTTATTTATAAAGCCATTTAAAAAACCACAGCTGCAACAAAGTGCTGTACACATGAAATTAATAACATATAAACAAAAGATGAGATGAAATCATGAAAAACAACAGTCATGTGTTTAATACAGAAGTGGGTTGAGCCTAACCAGGGGTTGCTAGGTGAGGGGCTGGACTCAGGTTGGGGTGGGTTGTCCTCGCGCCTGTGACGTCACAAGCGCGATTGACTTCCAGTTTATTTCAAAAACGAGCCGTTTTTATCACAGTAAAATAAATCTACTTAGAGTAAATAAACCACTGGGTGCATTTTTTTGGCCTTTGGACTGTTTTTTTATGAAGTAA
Source organism: Garcialebias charrua (assembly GCA_038048925.1). NCBI lineage: Eukaryota > Metazoa > Chordata > Actinopteri > Cyprinodontiformes > Rivulidae > Garcialebias > Garcialebias charrua. The sequence continues at coordinate 11,814 of JBBPBX010064948.1, read as the reverse complement.
ATACCCAAAGTTGAGTAAAAAAACATTAAAAAGTGAATTTTGAATGTGTGGTCCCCTTTAAATTTCGAAGAAATGCGCAGCGTTCTTCCTTTTTTCCCTCCCTGTCTGCACACTCCCAGGAGCACTGAGGCAGAAATACTTTTGAAATACAGTTGATTTGACTGTCAAAGTGCATTTATTAAGCAAAAGTTAGACAGACACACTTTTACTATAATTTCGAGTGAACAATTGTTTCTAAGTGTTGTGCCCGCTTACACAAATTGGGTTTTGAAATGCAGCTGATTTGACCGTCAAAGTGCATTTATTAAGCAAAAGTTAGACTGAGACACAGATTTGTTATAATTTCGAGAAAACATAATTGTTTTTAAGTGTTAATCTTGTTAAATTATTGTTAAAGTACTCCCGTGCATGTTCCTGTGGCCGCCATTCGGCAGCCCACCAATTTTTTGGCACAACACCGGCCCACATTTCTGGGATGTAAGCGGTGACGAGAAACAAACGTGAAGTGTCAGCGGTGAAGCATAATAGATGCGACATATATAACATATAACACAGTAACAGCTAAACTCACACTCCTTCCACAGGTGTTCCAGCCATGATTATGTCCTGGTGATCAGACTCTACATCCAGCTCTGGGTCTCCGTTGTCCATCAGCTTTAGGTTATAGACGACCACAAGAGTGCCTTAAAGAAATAAAAACAAAAGTGATGCCAAAAAAATAAAGTATTTCAGCTAACACTCTTTGAATAACTTGTGAAAATGTTATGCATGACAAAAACAGTTGCTTAAGACTTGGACAAACTTGTCATATGCTTACCACTCTCGCTTTCTATTTTGTTGAACTGTTCCATCAGCTGCTGCTCATTTTTAAAAGGAGAGTATTTGAAGATGAGCTCGGTCTCTATTGCATATTTCTCAGGATCAGAAGTCAGGGGCTCCTTGGTTTTCAGATCCCAAGAGGGGAGAGGCACTATGACCTGTGAGAGAATTAAAAGTCTTAAATACAATGCTAAAACAACCAAACCTTCCACCCGTTTTCAGATCACTTTTGTTTTGAAATCACTATCAACTCAAATAATTTTTATTATCAGTCAAACTCACAACGTTGTTTTCAGTCCAATTCCTGATTCATTTGAAGCAAACATGCAGCTGGCTAATTTAAATATATAAATATAGGGTTACCAAGAAAAAAAAAGATGCTGTTCATTAACAAAAAGTAGCATCTAATTCTATACCCATTTGTGACTGTATCAAAACAAAATTGTAAACAAAGCAGTGATGCAAACAGTCTTCTCTCTTTATTCTATAACCTTTATTGACTCTCGACACTGAAACTCCCTTTTAGCAACCATTTTTGAAATTCAAACAATACAACTACTGGTAGGTGTTTTCGTATAAAACACATGCAGGTTTTCTTTCTTAAAAATGCCTATTACAAATACAAAGTGGATACAAATTCTGCAAAAATGAAGAGCTAGTGCAATGTTCTTTATAAAAACTGTAAAATGCAGAACTTGTAATACATTTAAAATCAATTCAACTGCGTCAACACATGCTGAAGAGATACGTATACTGGTATGCATGTACACAAAGGTATGAGTTGATTATAAAAAAAAAAAATACAAACAGAAAAAAAATCAAAGGAAACATAAATATTAGTATTCTAAGTTATGTCATAGCTTCATATTATAAATCAGTGACACCATGCTCAAATCCTGTATAAGTAAGTAGAATCTGACCTCATCAAGTGCTTCCTCTTCGTGGAATGTTCTTGACAGGAAAAGGCAAGTTAGTGTATTCTCTTTTTTTGTGAACAAGATGAAATCTTTCCCAATTCGCATTGACCCCCTGCAACAGAAACAAAGGGGAAAATATATAAATAGAGACAATTTAAAGACCAGTGTCCCAATGACAAAAAAATATTACCACAAGAACTACGTGAAGGACTCACGATTTCAATCCATTTCCATACTGGCCAATCTGGGTGGACTCTGGGGACCGTTTGTTTGACTTTCCAAACTGAATCACATGAGTTGCCTCATCTAATAAAACAGACATTTTAAAAACAAAATCAGTACTGTATATGACCACTAAACATCATTGACTACGGTAATATTTAAATCACACTTACTAGGGTCCATCCCAATACCATCATCCAGAAAGCAAAGCATAAAACCACCACGTAACTCTGGTCTTTTTTCTGGAAGAATAACATGAAAGTTTAAAAAAATATATATTATTTTTTCTGCACCCTTTTCATTCAAATTTTTTTTCTTCATTTTGATGAATTTGTTTTATTTCTTTTATTTTTTTAATGAATGAATAAATAAATAAATAAAAATAAAAAAAGCAATAAAAGTGAGAAACTGGTGAATTAGTATTTTGTGTACCTGTGTGGATGTCTATTCGAGTGGCATCTGCATCTCTGTAACAGAAAAGTTAAATTTTCTATTAAAAAACATTTTTGTGCAATGAAACTTATTGTAACTCAATGTAATTATTATTGTAAATCATTGTGTTACCTTGAATTGTCTACAAGCTCAGCCAAGGCCCCAAATAAGAACTCGTGAGTTGTCCTAAAAGCATAAAATTTATTCTATAAAAGATGAACAATTAACTCTCTAGTAAACAAGTCCCTGAGGCTCAATGGGATTAACCTGTATAAATAACGGTTGAATAAATGAATGAACAAGGCAGACTTTTCCAATATAAATTATAGGGACGAAATTATAGGGATGCTGCTCTTATACAGTACATCTCATAAACTTGCATTTCTTCAAACACATTACAAAGTTTTGCTAATGTAACTATAGCGTTTCCCACAAACACTAGAGTGGGTCATTTATGTACATAATATAACAATGAAATGAAAAAAACAGTATCAAACCATACTTTTGTTTTTTTTATGACCCCACCACCTCCACAAACAACAAATAAATAAAATAAAAGATATGCAATTTCTTTACAACTGTGTGTAGTGCATCATTTCAGGGCACGCCCCAGATAAAATATATTGCATATTGTTCCCCATTTTATGTTCTTGATAGCTGTAGTGTTAAATACCTCTTAAATGTATTGCATAGCTAAAGAATTGTACAACAACTATTTTAATCCCCTTAGGTTGTAATGTGGTGTTGCAAAAATGTCGTAACTCGACACAAACAATAAATTTGGTACTTACGAATTTGTGTGCAGGTATTCAAAGGTAAGCTGAGCCCTGCTCAGGTTGCTGTAGCTGGAATAAGCCATGGCCCCACAGATACCGGGTAGTCTACTTCCTTCCTGGTCTTCTGTTTTGTCGTCTTCCTGACCAACAGCGAACTCTATTCAAGAGCTTTCATTCTGCAAAAGGAAGTAGAAAGTACTATCACCTGTCTTGTGTGTTGCTAGCTGAATAGCGTCACATTTTCAATATACTGTATAAGCTGGCGTTAGCTGGTTTGGATGTTTAACAACATACCACACGAGGTACTCACATTAAAGTCTCCCTGCATGTGAAGGTACGTCTAATGAGTGCACCACGTGGGAGGCCTGTAGAACAACAAAATAATATGAATCCAGCAAGGAGCGCCTTTCTGCACATTTCACTATTAACACTTCAGTGTGTGCATGTTGCTTTTATTACTTTGGCTGGCTTTTGAAAAAGTAATGTAACATCATTTTTGAACCTATGAACGCACAATACAAAAGTTTTACACGTTATACAGCAACTGTAAACGGCGTTTAACGTTAGGCTAACGAAGGTAGCTAACAGACATTAGCATCTGACAGAATGTTTGAGGCAACGACGTTAGCGTTAAGCTAATGCTAACCGGAACCCTTGAATTCTGTTAGAGTGTTAAAACCGTCATCGTGCTACAACAACTACATGATATAATAAACAATAAACATCTACAGGAAGCATGAAGACTGTAACATTACGTTGTCTTGTTTTTGCTGTAAGATAACCCCACAGGCCGCGTAACAATCCCGAATCGACTTCTTCGACTGTGTTTCCTCTGGAGCGCAAAGATTTACACAAGTCCCGCCTCTATCGTTCAACAATGAGCCAATAGGAAGACACCATGACAAAACTCTTAACGATCATTGGACAAGACCGCTTCTACGTAGGCAAGGTTACATTCCGCTGCGCTAGAGAGGTACTTGGGTGAGACAAAATAATAAATATTTACAACACAGAATGAGATTAATCCAAACAACACTAATTATTCTGCTACGTGCTCAATAATCCAGGTAGAAAAATGTAACAAAGTTCAGATCCTCTGGATAGATTCTTCTTGTTGAAACGTTTTGTCTTTTATATAAAATACTGTGGGAGTCGGCAGAGAGACGAAAAATACCTTGAGTCTCGATTTATTCTCACGTCCACATCAAGCTCAGGAGAACAACTCAAATAGAACTGAAATACAACCGCCGAACTGCTCTCTTTATATCCCATTCACAATAAGAGCACATTCATTTAAATCTGCTGGCGAAGATTCTCAGTCGTCCAGGACATGATAAAATCAAAAAAGGTGTTCAATACAGGATCAACTGGACTTTATTTGTTGCAGAAAACGTTTCGACTTCTGTCCAGAAGTCTTTTTCAATTCTGAATGAATGGAAGCTGTGAGAACGAGAAGTTTTATACAGGCTGACAAGTCACGCACCAACATATGAAATTGGAAACTGAAATAACACCACAAAATACCTAACATGCCCATTCTATTTAAATTGACAAAACAACACATCACAGCTTAACCGAAGGGGGTTTGTAACACATACATGTAAATTGAAAGATCACACCTTAACAGTAGGAGGTTGATTCATTTAAATCACTTCTTGGTCTGCTGCTTTCATACATCTCATCATGTCTTTGCGTGAGTGCAGCTACAGTGTGCGCTCTCAGGACATGATTACCTGCAGTGTTCCGTCAGTGAGGACTGAACTTGGCCCATACCTGTCAAGTCTCCCGTTTTGGCCGGGAAACTACTGGATTTTACCCCTCTTTCCCGTCGTCATCCCGAATTATTATTTTCCCGGAAATTTCCCGTATTATAATATATATATATTTTTTTAAACATTCCAGTGCCTCTGAATTATGTCACTAACATCGCGAGAACTGCCACCTGCAGTAGCCTCGATGGCAGTTCTCACGATGCTGGCAGCGGAACCCGGAAAAACACATCAGAAATGGATGAATGTAACGAGAGAGAAGGCATCCCTGCCAAAAAAGTTAAGACTTCGTGTAAATATCTTGAAAAATGGGACAGCGAATTTACTTTTCCTAAAAGAAGAGTAGGGTGGGGCACAATTACGCGTTTTGTAAGATATGTAACTGCGACTTTGTCTCTCATGGGGGAAGGAACGGTGTCCTTCAGCATGAAAAATCCGTCAAGCACAAAGGTAGGCCTATCAGATTGTGATCACATTGTATTGTATTGTAATTTTATTCATTTCATATTAAAAACAATGACAATTTTTTTTCTTTCCATTTATAGATGGCCTCCCTTCTCACCTTATAGCCATCCTCTCACTCCAATATGTATTTTTTTCTTTTTTCTAATTTTTTTAGAGAGAAAGAAAAGAAAAGAGAAAGTAAGACAACAAAACAACAATTATCCACAAAAAGAGCACAAGGCAAACACACCCAACCTCCGTCCGCAATCCTGCAAAGCACATGAAAGAATACAGCAACGAAACATACATGCATAAAGACTAACAATATTCATGACCTAGCAGTAGATTTCTATAAATACACATACCCATACCTACAAATATATATACAGTATACATACATATACATTTATATTCATTCATATACCCATCTACATAT
>JBBPBX010064947.1:0-20098 GCA_038048925.1 Garcialebias charrua | reverse complement strand
CAAAGGTGGGCGCCAGACCGCTAGGGAGCGCTAATCCGCTTATAGCGGACCTAAACAATTTGTCAGCGTTATAGCGGATTGACTAACTTTTATAATTCATAAGCGGATTTGCGCTATTTTTATTTAAAATGCAGTACCGCTAATAACTAATTATCTATCAGTAAAAACGAAAAAACTTATTTACGGGCTCTTAAATCAACCGGACGACTGCTAACAGACCATATCCTGTCAGCGCCGGATGTGGTCCGTGACAAAAAAGCGTCCCCCTCAGTCTCTTGGCTAGAGAGAGCGCTCTCTCTATAGCAGTTAGCAGCCAGTGTGTTACTCTGCAGCCTTATTGCTTGTTTTCGAAGAGTCAGACGAAGAGTTTTTAACATGGAGGGTGAACTTATGGATGTTTCTCAGCGGCCTACGCGACGCGTCTGGATTTAAAAAAGTAGTTCGCCATTTGCCCTCTTCAAAATGGCGGCGGCCACAGAAGCTAAGGACTTTCCAAGAAAACACGGTAAAAACAATTATTTCTTTGCTGAGAAATTTCATTATCTAATAATTATTTTGTGCATTAAATTGAATGAACATGGTCTGGATAGCCCACAGACATACCATACCATAAAAATTTATAAAACCAATATGTGGTCTCCTTTAAGAACATATTTTTAAGATAGACATTTTAAAATATATATAAATACAAAAAAAGAATAACAACTGAATAAAATGAAATTTTAAATGCAGCTTAGTAGTGAGTTGTGCTATTTTTAGAACAGGTCAGGGGGCACCTCAAATGGTCCTTGGGGGCACCCGGGTGCCCGCGGGCACCATGTTGGTGACCCCTGCACTAGACATTATATTCACCAGCTAAACTATGAAAATGTAGTTTATATAGCAAAAGTATTTGGACATTTTAATAGCGACATAAAAGGGGCAGGAATACGGGCCCACTGCAGCATGTAGCAGTCAGCTGAGTGATTGCGCAATAGTGCGACGGAGCTGCCGGTGCCTCTGCCACTCTGCGCACGTCTCTTCTCAATCTTTCAATGTTAAATAAGAAAAATCGGTGATTTTGAAATTGGTGGGATGTAACTAATTACAAATACTTTGTTACTGTACTTAAGTACATTTATCTTGTATCTGTATTTTACTTAAGTAGAATTAAATGTGGGTACTTTAACTTTTACTCCACTACATTTTACATGAAGTATCTTTACTTTCTACTACACTACATTTCTATAATGTTTTGAATTACAAGTTACATTCATGTTGCAGCTTTTTGATTTGTCATTAGTTTAAAATGAACTGATGTTGAGAGGGAGTTGGTCCATTGAATCACTGCAAAGTGGACAGGTAACGTTAGACCTGCCTTCAAGGAGAGCTGGACCAGTGAAGTATATTCTAGTATACGGTATATGTCATTGAGCTGGGAGCACCCACAGCACCAGTAACACACCCAAAATGGATTCCATCACGGAGTCAGCCAGAAGATACACACCACCCATGACCTTATTCAAAGATTATTAAAAGACTATTGAAAGACTATTCAAAGACTATTCAAAGGCTATTGAAAGACTGTTCAGTTCAGCAGGACAGTCTATCTCCCAAAAGAGCCAGACTGAACTCAAAAACCTTTGAAAACCAACTTCTTCTGAACTTGAACAAGAAATTCTTGCTGCAATATTAAAATGTGTCAGTTCATGGGGTGTTAGGACAGGAGACAAGAGATGTCTCCATTAGTAAATGTGTCAGGACTCCTTAAATGTGTCCTTTTTGCAGATGATACCATATTTTTTGGTTTCGGTAAAGATATAGAACGGATGTTGGAGTTGATGAAGACAGAATTTGTTAAAATACAAACTTGGTTTAAACTTAATAAATTATCATTAAATCTAGATAAAACTAATTACATGATATTTACGGTAGTAATAATAAGAGAACTGTTGATGTTACATTTAAAATTGAGGATGATGAGATTTGTAGAGTAAGTGAGGTGAAGTTTTTGGGTGTTATTATTGATGAAAAACTGACATGGAAACATCACAAATTCTGTAAGAATAAAAATAGCTAATAATAATAATAATGAATTTAATTTATAACGCAGTTTTCATTAATGAAAATCTCAAAGTGCTACAAAGTGCAACAAAATTAAAGCTAAATCTATTGCAGTACTGTACAGTCAGAGACTTGTTAAATGATAAAGCTCTGTATTTGTTGTATAACACCATCATTGTTCCACACTTAATATATTGTATTGATGTTTGGGTGAAGAAGTGTAAAACAATTACAAAGCCTATTTTTGTTTTACAGAAAAAAGCTGTAAGAATTATCACTAGAAAGTATTACTGTCATCCATCAAGCACATTATTTTATCAACTGAAGTTATTGAAGTTCCATGATTTGGTAGATTATAATAGTTTATCAGTTATGTATATGGCTCAGAATACTTTGTAACGCATTACCTTTAAATATCCAAAACAAAATATTAAAAGACAAAGTTGTTATAATCTTAAGGAGATGGAGATATTTGTCAAACCAAAATTCAGAACAAGTTTGAAGGGACAGTCTACCTCAATCCAAGGAATAGGATTGTGGAATGGTTTGGAGAGTGATGTTAAAAATGCCAAGTCAATGTGTACATTTAAGAAAAGGATAAAAACGGAATTGTTTTAAAAAATGTATGAGGTAGCTTAATGTGCAATGTATTAAAGTTAGAAAAATTAGAAAGGGTTATTCATTTGTTTTGTTACTTGAAGCTTGAGTTGAAGTTTAGGTGTGAGTTGAAGTTGAAGTTTAATATTGTTTGAACTAATTGTGTGAACAAGGGGCAGATATGTTTTTTCTTCTTTCTGCTGCCTTTCATTTTATATTTTGTATTCTTATCATTTATGGGATTGTTTTGTGTTTTTTTTTTACAAAGTAAACGAATAAACTTTTAAATAAATAAAATAAATAAATATCAAACAGCCATCTAACAATTGGTTGTTAAGTTGATGGTCCTCCTTTTTACATGAGAACAGCTAGTTCTGGATGGCAGCAACAAACTGGTTGATCCACTAGGAGAAGGTTTTATTTATTAAGACTGAGTTTGTTACAGTTCCTCAGACTGAAAAAGTATTTTTGATAAAATACAAATCATTTCAACATAGAACTCATCCAGAGGACCTGGCAATCTTGGTAAATGAACTGAATGGTATATACCTGTAATCACACACAGAGCACACAAACACACATTAACATACACCCCTAAACCAATGAAGTGTCAACCCATTTGTACAGTCAAACTTTTGAGTATCTGGACAATATTTATTGAGTCTATATTGGCTTAGGACCAACTTAGATTATCTAAAACATCAGCTTGAAAATTATTCAAATGTGTCTTAGTTTCAATGTAAGTGTTACCTGTAATAACTTATTGACTCTGTCAATGGGTAAAAAAAATCACCATCAAGCTTCATTTCAAGGTCATTGTTGCTTCACCGGGCTTCAATTGCTACTATTAAATACATACAGTGGTGCTTGAAAGTTTGTGAACTCTATAATGTTCCATATTTCTGCATAAAAATGACCCAAAACATCTTCATATTTTCACACAAGTCCTAAAAGTAGATAAATAATATAAGCAATTTAAACAAATGAGACAAAATATTATACTTGGTCATTTATGTATTGAGGAAAATGATCCAATATTACAGATTTGTGAGTGGCAACATTATGTGAACCTTTGCTTTCAGTACCTGGTGTTACTGATGCAGATGCAGCAAAAGAGGCCCAAACTATGATACTACCACCACTATGTTCCACAGATGGGATAAGGTTCTTCTGCAGGAATGCAGATTTCTTTTCTCCAAACAACACTTTTCATGTAAACCATAATTTTTTATTTAGGTCTCATCTGTCCACAAAATATTCTTCCAACAGTTTTCTATCTTGTCCACATGATCTTTAGCAAACTGCAGACAAGCAGCAATGTTCTTTTTGGAGAGCAGCGGCTTTCTCCTTGCAACCTGCCATGCACACCATTAGACCTGTCAAAATAACACATTTTGCTGGGCGATTAATTGTCTCAGAAATGGTTGCGATAAACGATAATATTGTTTGAAATTTGGTGATAATTTGTAATTATTGCCAAATTTAAGAAGAAATGTTGGTTAATTTTATTTTGAGTGTAGAACCTTTTTTGACTACGGGATGGCAGTATAAGTTTATTTGAACCAAATGATGGATAGTGAGGGAGCGAGAAGCGTGTCTCTTTAAGAAAAATGGAAGGGAGGCCTCTTGACGTGACATGGGCTGTCTTTCCTTCCTTTTTTTCTGGGTCTCAAAATGGCAGACACTCAGTGTGGTTTGAGCTCTTTAGCATTGCATTTTCACACAAAAATCAGTAAACAAGTTCTCAACTTGGGCAGCACAGTGGCACAACTGGTAGAGCTTCTGCCTCAGCGAGAAGGTTGCTGGTACAAATCCCGGTCCGGGGACCCTTCTATGTTGAGTTTGCATGTTCTCTCTGTGCATGCATGGATTTTCTCCAGGTACTTTGGTTTCCTCCCACAGATTAAACAAACATGCATTATTGGTAAATCTAAATTGTACCTAGGTGTGAGTAAGAGAGTGAATGGTTGGTTGTTTGTCTCACTTGTCTCTATGTGGCCTTGTGATGGACTTGCAACCTGTCCAAGGTGTACCCCACCCCTCGCACAGTGATTGCTGGACATGGGTCCCCCGTGACCCAAAAAAGAAGAAATGGGTAAAGATAATGGATGGATGTTCTCAGCTTCTTTTTGCAGAGAAAAAAAAAACTTTTTACACAAAGGCACAGGTTTTAACTGTGAATTTTGGAGCTTCGACAAGACGGAGGTTTTTCCCGAGGTAGGCCTGTTAGCTTAGCTCGTAGCTGAGCTTCTCAGCTTAACTACATTTAATGACCCAAAAACTTGATTTTGGACAGTTAAAACTGATTTTTAAGAGAAAAGAGAAAGGGAGGAGTCAGTGAAGAGCACCGGCGTTGAGCCTTTTGTCATCCAGTGTTTTCAGTAGTGTTATGACCGGTGAGGATCAAAACACATTTGAAGGACGCAGGACACAAGGAAAAAGGTTTAACAGAAGTTTTATTAACTAAACTAAAGTCCGATCAAGGATGAAGTCATCTGCAGCAGCTCCCTCTGGTCAGGAACCACCACCAGCTTCTCCAGGCATCCCACGTCACAAACAAAAGAAACAAAGTTCAACTGAGAGATGGGTTAGGCTAAAGCGGCCAAAAGGAAAATAAAGCTGCCCAACAGAGCCAACTCCTATAGAGCCTGCGAACCCTGTTAGACAGCGGGCTAACTGTACCAAAACTCTAGGCCTAAAATATGGAACTAAAGCGAAAACAGGACTACCAGCTTTACCCAACCAGAAAGTTATGAAAGTAATTATATGCAAAAAAGAAGAGAGGCATGAGCCAACACAGCTGCCTCCAGCAGACAGCACACCAGAGCCCTGAGCCCAGTCTCTGAGACTCAGAACCCTCAACAGCTCAGGTCCTCTACTCTAGGTACACTAGAGTCCACACGAGCCTCTAAACAAGAGAACCAGAGCACATTAGTGCTCCAACCAACACTCTCAAAAGATGAGAGCACCAACGACCTCTCTAATAAAAAAGATCACTACAACCAGGGAGGGTGGAGGAAACTCCCAGTTCAACAAACAAACATCTGTAGGTTCCCCTGATGAATGTTCAAACAGTGGTCAGGGTGGGTGAAGGACACTCCTGAACACACACATATGCAGCCTGCAGCTGCCTTCAATAAACTTGGTTTACCTTCCAAAAAGGCTCTCAAGTTGCTCCAACAAGCTCCTGCTTGCATCCACCAACCTTAGTTGGCCATCACATAACCTCCACACTGTCCAAAACCTCCACACTGTCCAAAACCTCCACACTGTTCTGGCTCTTGCTCCCAGCTTATAAAAGGAAGAGAGAGCCAGCAGGTGTTTGCAGCTCAGCCAATCAAGCCTGATTAGCTGAGTAAAAAAAGTGCAGCAGGAGGCTGCAGACTTCAGGTGACCTAAACTGAGGTTTAAACTTTTTTATTTATTTAATCCCTTCAGGATACATAACACTCCCACCGCTAAATGTTTTTTATGGGGTGATGTAGATGTGAGGTAAAAACATCGTACATGACCCATACAAAAACAGTGAGGTCACATGTAGCGGTCCTTATCACTCAAACAGACTAAAAACCTCATTAAAACTAGTCTGTCAAACCGCTAACAAACTCTCTACAGTCACTCAAAAAGTTTTAAAACCAAAACGACGTCTTGGGTCTGGTTTTACCCTAAAAAGCTTTTGCTTATCAGACCCCAAACAAATACTAACACCATGGTTAATGGTGCCAGTGTGAGACTGGATGCTTCTCACGACAGCCAGGGGAAATCTGTCCTCCTCATTTCCTACAATGGACAGCACCCCCGTGTCAGTTACAACAGCTCTGCCATCAGTCGCACTGTAAACACAGCAGAGACAGTTAAACTCAGAATCATTTACAACATGTCCTATATAAGGCAGCAGCATCTCATCTCTCACAGACAGTAACATGTTGTGTTCTTCAGACCCATCTCTTGCTTTAGGTTGATGCGACGGTCCCATGTCATCCACCACCACTTTCTCTTCAATTTCTGTAGCGGCAGAAATGGGACATAAAGGAGCAGGAGAAGGTGTCATGTGAGGCTTCATCTCTCTTAGGCTCACTGGGACATCCTCTTCCTCAGAGCTAAATAAAAAACATTCCCTCAGTTCAAAGTCATCCTCATTTAGCTCTTCTACGTCTATTATGTCCTCATCTGACTGAACTGGAGTTTGTTTAGTTTCATGTTCAGTGTCAAACATCTGTAAGAAACAGTCACCGAGATCATCATCTTCTTCTTGAAAGTGAAGCAAGAGTTTCACCTCCTCCACTGGAATCTGCTCGACTTCACAGTTCACCATTAAGCTGTCGCTTAAATCGACATTGTCCTCTTCTTGTTGTCGTTCCTCCGGTTGACAGTCTTGAGGCGTCTCCTTCTGTTGATGTTCTAGAGGCGCCTCCACCGGGTGACAGGCAGTGGGACAGGAACGTTGATTTGTCATCCTCAACGCTCTCATCTCCTTCTGCAGCTCCAGTCTTTTTTGTTCCCACAGACGCTTCTTCTCCTGCAAAGCAGCTTGACGTCTTTGTCGTTCAATTTCCTGTTCTTTTATGAACGATTGATGTTTGAGTTGTAGTAGCTCTTTTTCTCTCATTATTTTATCTTCAAGTTCCTTTTGTCTGGAAGCATCTTCTTTTCTCAGACGCTCTTGTTCATCAATCTCAGGAAATATCCCAAGCTGGACCAATTCACACAGCAGTTCACTCTCTAGCCATCCATCATTAGCAAATTTTCTAACATCAATGTTAAAATGATCTGCTACACTCAGCTTTTGTACTCTTGTGCAGTCTGCAAAGACCTGCACAGTGGGTTGTTCAAGGAATTTATTTAAATTAAATGCCATGATGCAGACAAACAGTTTTAAGCTGTACCCTTCTTATGACTTTCACTGTAAACAACAGCAAAAATCCCAGTTGCATTTGAACGCAGCACAATCCAAAAACACACACAGTTGACAGCAATTAACACTATCAAGCAGCACACATACAGAAACACACACCTGCGTTTCAGCCTAATCAGCAACTAGGAGCTGGTCCTGTCAGCTCCAGAGAGAGTGCAAACTACAGCACACAGCTGTCAAAACACACCAAATGTAAAAAGGAGCAGTTAATTCTATTAACTACTGTCCAAAAAACACTTAGCTTCAAAAAAACTTCACAACACTCTCAAGATTAAGCACAAAAAACACAATGTTTGCTCAAAACTAGACTCCCACAAACATGCACAGCAGGTGCTCAGCTGTCTAAAAACTCAAGTGCTTCACAGAAACACTCCAACAAGTTTGTCCTGTGCAGACAAACAGACGAGCAGACAACTCAAAAAACATAGCACCTTACAAACGAGCCCCCAATACTAATTCAGATCCCGGACGAGCCCCCAATAAATATGTTACGACCGGTGAGGATCAAAACACATTTGAAGGACGCAGGACACAAGGAAAAAGGTTTAACAGAAGTTTTATTAACTAAACTAAAGTCCGGTCAAGGATGAAGTCATCTGCAGCAGCTCCCTCTGGTCAGGAACCACCACCAGCTTCTCCAGGCATCCCACGTCACAAACAAAAGAAACAAAGTTCAACTGAGAGATGGGTTAGGGTAAAGCGGCCAAAAGGAAAATAAAGCTGCCCAACAGAGCCAACTCCTATAGAGCCTGCGAACCCTGTTAGACAGCGGGCTAACTGTACCAAAACTCTAGGCCTAAAATATGGAACTAAAGCGAAAACAGGACTACCAGCTTTACCCAACCAGAAAGTTATGAAAGTAATTATATGCAAAAAAGAAGAGAGGCATGAGCCAACACAGCTGCCTCCAGCAGACAGCACACCAGAGCCCTGAGCCCAGTCTCTGAGACTCAGAACCCTCAACAGCTCAGGTCCTCTACTCTAGGTACACTAGAGTCCACACGAGCCTCTAAACAAGAGAACCAGAGCACATTAGTGCTCCAACCAACACTCTCAAAAGATGAGAGCACCAACGACCTCTCTAATAAAAAGAGATCACTACAACCAGGGAGGGTGGAGGAAACTCCCAGTTCAACAAACAAACATCTGTAGGTTCCCCTGATGAATGTTCAAACAGTGGTCAGGGTGGGTGAAGGACACTCCTGAACACACACATATGCAGCCTGCAGCTGCCTTCAATAAACTTGGTTTACCTTCCAAAAAGGCTCTCAAGTTGCTCCAACAAGCTCCTGCTTGCATCCACCAACCTTAGTTGGCCATCACATAACCTCCACACTGTCCAAAACCTCCACACTGTCCAAAACCTCCACACTGTTCTGGCTCTTGCTCCCAGCTTATAAAAGGAAGAGAGAGCCAGCAGGTGTTTGCAGCTCAGCCAATCAAGCCTGATTAGCTGAGTAAAAAAAGTGCAGCAGGAGGCTGCAGACTTCAGGTGACCTAAACTGAGGTTTAAACTTTTTTATTTTTATTTAATCCCTTCAGGATACATAACAAGTAGAGAGAGAGAGAGAGACCAAGAAACAATAAAACAGATAAATGAAAATGAAGTCAATATTTTTCATTTATCAAGCAATTAACTGATTTGTTGTTTATCGCGACAGGCTTACGCACAATTGTTGTTCAGTATTCTCCTTTTGGTGGACTCATGAACATTAACATTAGCCAATGTCAATTAGGGACAAGTGCTGCAAATTAGCTCACGCTAAAAGCACCATGATACAGGCATGGGACTGTTGCTTTATTGAGTTTGTCTATATTGTCTCAGTCCCTATCAAATAAACTTAATAAATACAAAGTAAATGTGAGAGAGACCTTCAGCTGCTTAGAAGTTACCCTGACCTCGCCAGCCATGCCTTGCTTCTGGAGTGATCTTTGTTGGTCCACCACTCCTGGAGAGGGGAACGAATGGTCTTAAAATTCCTCCATTTGTACACAGTCTGTCTGACTGGTGGAGTCCAAACTCTTTAGATATGTTTTAATGCTTTAACAGATTAACCGAGTTATCGACAGATCGAGTGCTTTGACTTCTATGGAGGCTTTTTTGTCCACATCGGGTACCCGTAGTGACGTCATCACGTCGCGGTAACGTCAGTACGTCACATCACGTGATGAGCGCGGTAGCTTTTAGCTTTTAGTAGACGCTTCAAAATGGATTCCTTTGTGCGCACGGATGTGTATGGAGCTGGTCCAGTCTTGTCAAAAAGGTAAAAATGCGTCGTGTTTTATTATTATGAAACTTTGCTGCACATTGAATCAACTTCTGTCACCACCGTAGATTGTGACAGGAGGGGGCGGTGTTGGATTGCAGGTCACATACAACACGGCCGAAACGGCTTCCTCTCTCGTTTCACAAACAAAACGCAACAAATATTAATCTCTCTAGACCTATTAAAAACCTATAAACACATTCATCTCTAAAAGTAAACCTAAATTGCACAGCACTGCAGGCTGTGCTGCCGTGTGGCCCCATTTGTTTTTTAAGTTTCGGTTTCAGCGCCGCACGGTACTTTCACTTTTAATATTAATAGTTAATAATTATAATTAAACTAATAGTTTTGTTTTTCCTGTGACTTATCTGCAGTATGATAAATGATAGGAGCATAATAAATGCTCCCAATGTTTTGTTGGTCTTTTTTTTTTTTGTGGTAAATAATGAAGTTTTTATGCATTTTTATATATTTATTTATTTTGCATCTATGACATCATCGACTAATCAAGCACTAATCGAGATTTTATATGTTAATGTCGAGTTTAAAAATTATGTACTCGTTCAACCCCTAATATGTTTTGTAACTTTTTTCCAGCCTGATGAGCATCAACAACTGTTTTTCTGAGCTCCTCAGAAATCTCCTTTGTTCCTGCCATGATACACTTCCACAAACATGTTGAGAAGAGCAGACGTTGATAGATCCTGTTCTTTAATCAAACAGGGTGCCCACTCACACCTGATCATCATCCATTGATTGAAAACACCTGGCTCTAATTTCATCTTCAAATTGTTAATCCTAGATGTTCACATACTTTTACCATCACAAATATGCAATATTGGATCATTTTTGCATCATTGCATGGCAGTCTACCGCTACCGGTGTATGAATGTGTGTATGAATGGCTGGTACTGTGAAGCGCCTTGGGGCCCCTCATAGGGGGCTGGAAAGCGCTATATAAGTAAGCTCCATTTACCATTTACCATTTTCTTCAGTAAATAAATGACCAAGTATACAGTATTTCTGGTGTATAGGTCGCACCTGTGTATAGGTCGCATTGTCCAATTATCACCAATAGATTGGAAAAATCCCTAGATAGGTCGCACCTGTGTATAGGTCGCATTGTCCAATTATCACCAATAGATTGGAAAAATCCCTAGATAGGTCGCACCGGTGTATAGGTCGCACCTATGTTTAGCTCTGCTGCAAATGTCTGCCACAGGAGCGCACAGCAAGGCTTTTAAGAAGATTAACACTTAAAAACAATTATTTGTTTGATAAAAATTATAGCAAATATGTGTCTGAGCTGAACATTTCCTTAATAAATGAACGTAATGGTAATAGATTTGTCTCTTTTGTTGGGTTTTCTTTGTCTACTTTTAGGACTTGCATGAAAATCTGATAATGTTTTAGGTTACATTTATACAGAAATATAGAAAATTCTAAAGACTTCACAAACTTTCAAGCACCACTGCGTGTTGCACAAGATTTTAGTAAAATCCAGCACTAAAATTAGTGTGTGTGGGTTGATCTGCATGTGATATTGTGAACTTAGAATTTTGTCATTTTTAATATTTAGACTTGATCAGGTTACTACATTTGTAAAGTAGACGATACCATCTCATCCAAGAAGCACTGATACAAACCAGAGAAGAAGAGGCGGGTGAAGGAGAAGGAGGAGGAGAAGAAGAAGGGATTCCTCTTAACAGTGGGGCAGCAAGTTCTGCCTCATACAGAAAGAAGATCAGTAGAGGCAGAAAATATCCAGGTGCAGGGTCAGAGCAGCGCCGACCAATCATGTTGGGTAAACAATGGCACTGTCCAACCTCCGAAGAACACCTGTGTAAACAGGAGAAATAAAAAGTTCAGCAAAAAAGATTTTTCAAGATTTTGGCCATCCAAAAAATACGAAATATGTCATCAAGTCATCCATATAAGAGCTTCCGATAGTAAGGAAACAAAAAATGGGTTCCAGACAGGCTCTCAGGTATAAATACTGGACACAACAGTCTCATGTAATACACATTTTCTACCAGAGCCCGACCAGGTGTCGACTTTAAAATCCTGTCGTTGGCCTATAAATGCCTAAATGGCCTCGCTCCCCTCTACCTCTCGGAGCTTCTGAAACCATATGTTCCCTTGCAGGCTCTGCGATCATCTGATCAGCTGCCTTTTGGAGGTTCCAAAAACACGACTGACGCTCCGAGGAGATCAGGCGTTTTCAGTCATCGGCCCCAAACTTTGGAACAACCTGCCCCCCAACATTAGACAGGCCTCCTCCCTTCACCTGTTCAAATCCCTGCTAAAAACCCATCTTTTCTCTCTGGCATTTCATACTGTGTGAGCTGTCTTAGTGTATTTTGTTCTGTGTTTCTTTTTTAATCCTGTTCTTATACATTTTGATGATATTTTATTGCTATTCATTTCATAGTTAGCATTAGTGTGTGTTACAGTTTTCTGTTTTTAATTTCTTTGATGTTGTTTGTAAAGCACCTTGATAGCAGTTTATCTGTTTTAACTGTGCTCTACAACAGTGTTTTTCAACCACTGTTAGTGTGCCGAGAGTGATCGTCGGGTGTGCCATAAAAATTATCCAATTTCACTTAACTGGTCTAAAAAGATTTTTTTAAAACAAATTAATTATCTGCGTTCGGTCGTACGCCGCTCTACGGCGTTCGTACGCAGAGGCACATGTGTATCCCCGCAGGGCATGTACGCGCTCAATTTTTACGACCGTAAACGCGTTGTCGCACAATAAACTGCCCGGCGCCGGACTGTTTTGTATGCAACACTGTAAGGATGTGGCTTCCCTCTGTCTCCCTCTCTCATCTGTTGGTCTGTCCCCCTCATTACACCCTGTTGTCTCTCAGTCCTGCGTCTCAGGTGTAGGTGAAGGATGGCTGGTTTCCCTCTGTCCCCGTCTGTTGGTCTGTCTTCCTCCTTACATGTTGTCACTCAGGTCTGTGTGTTGTCTCCCCCTGTTGGTCTGTTCCCCTCCTTGTTGTCTCTTGGTCCTGCGTCTCAGGTGTATGTGATTAGAGTTAATTATGATGCATATTTTAGTCAGCGTGGTAGTGTGTGTCTTCGTCGGGTCATTCGTTCGTTTTCCCCTGGTGTGTCGTGTCCAGCTCCTTGGTCTGTGAGTACGTTCTCTGCAGTATTTTGAGTTCTAGTATTCCTGCCCCTGTTAGAGCTACCGCTTCTAGTTACAGAATTATGCCACAGTTTCTAGCTACAGTTTTCTAGTACCAAGTTAAGCCACAGCTACAGTCTCTACGTTTTTGTATCACTACCTTGTCAGTGTTTTGTTTTGTTTTGAGTTTTGTGATTAAACGTTTTGGATTTTTTCTACTCCTACCTCCGAGTGTCTACCTGTCTGCACCCACTGGGTTCTCTCACACACAGCAACGAGACAGAAATGACCCGACCTTCATATTGAGCCCATGCAGACAGGTGTTTAGCTCCACTCAAGACAGACGGATGTCGAAGTCCGCTCGAAAAGTAGCCGCCGACATTAGAGTCAGCGGGACACAGATCGAACCTGCTTGGACCCGCCGCCGTCATGGATTGGAATTTCTTCCTTCCCCACTTCTCGTGGCCGAGCGTGAACAGAGGAAGCGCACTGACGGTGAGGAAAAATCTCTTTCCTATTTTCCCTCACGCGCTTATTCGTTGTGGTCTGTCTCTGATGACGATTCTGAGACAGAGGGATGTTTTGAACCAGTTCCTGAGCCACGTCGCCGTCAGAAAAGACAGTGTGTTAAAAGGAAGACTGTTTCTGGGTTTCTGGGTAGGACCCGGACCCGGAGGGTGTCATCCACATCTTCTGCTACCCTGAGGTCTCGCAGCCAGCTCCAGAGAGCGTTGCCCCACCTGCGGCCACAGAGGATCCCAGCGCTGCAGACGCCTCGACCTCCACAGAGGGTCCCAGCGCCACAGACGCCTCAACCTCCACAGAGGGTCCCAGCGCCGCAGACGCCTCGACCTCCACAGAGGGTCCCAGCGCCGCAGACGCCTCGACCTCCACAGAGGGTCCCAGCGCCGCAGACGCCTCGACCTCCACAGAGGGTCCCAGCGCCGCAGACGCCTCGACCTCCACAGAGGGTCCCAGCGCAGACGCCTCGACCTCCACAGAGGGTCCCAGCGCCGCAGACGCCTCGACCTCCACAGAGGGTCCCAGCGCCGCAGACGCCTCGACCTCCACAGAGGGTCCCAGCGCCGCAGACGCCTCGACCTCCACAGAGGGTCCCAGCACCGCAGACGCCTCGACCTCCACAGAGGGTCCCAGCGCCGCATACGCCTCGACCTCCACAGAGGGTCCCAGCGCCTCATACGCTTCGACCTCCACAGAGGGTCCCAGTGCGCAGACGCCTCGATCTCCACAGAGGGTCCCAGCGCTGCGGTCTCCACGCCACGAAGAAGCAGACATGTCCACGCCGCTCGAGGAAGCAGACATGTCCACGCCGCTCGAGGAAGCAGACGTGTCCACGCCGCTCGAGGAAGCAGACGTGTCCATGCCGCTTGAGGAAACAGATGTGTCCACGCCGCTCGAGGAAGCAGACGTGTCCACGCCGCTCGAAGAAGCAGACGTGTCCACGTCACTCGAGGAAGCAGACGTGTCCACGCCGCTCGAAGAAGCAGACGTGTCCACGCCGACTCTCGTCTCGGCTCTCGTCTCTACGCCAGATGTCTCGGCTCTCGTCTCGACTCTTGTCTCGACTCTAGTCTCTACACCAGATGTCTCGACTCTCGTCTCTACGCCAGGCGTCTCGACTCTCGTCTCTACGCCAGGCGTCCCGACTCTCGTCTCTACGCCAGGCGTCTCGACTCTCGTCTCTACGCCAGGCGTCTCGACTCTCGTCTCTACGCCAGATGTCTCGGCTCTCGTCTCGGCTCTCGTCTCAACTCTTGTCTCTACACCAGATGTCTCGACTCTCGTCTCGACTCTTGTCTCTACGCCAGATGTCTCGACTCTCATCTCGACTCTCGTCTCCACGCCAGGCGTCTCGACTCTCGTCTCCACGCCAGGCGTCTCGGCGCTCGACGTCTCCACGCCTTCAGACGTCTCGACGCTCGACGTCTCCACGCCTTCAGACGTCTCGACGCTCGACGTCTCCACTCCTTCAGACGTCACATCGCTCGACGTGTCTCCACTTGACATCTCCCCATCAGACGTCGACAACTCTGTGCTCGCTGACGTTCCTTCACCTTGTGCACCAGCCGACGGAGTTTTTGCCACCATAGTTCCTGCCTTTGGTGTTGGACGGCCTCACGGTCGCCCGCCTGAAGTGGTCCTGCACATTGGGCAGCCCCCCGGACGTCCGCCAGATGGGGTCCTACGCGACGGACGGTCTCCCGTTCGCCCACCTGAGGGGTCTTTGGCTGCTTTCGACTTCCTGGCCACGATTCTTAGAGATGCAGTGAATTTCTAGTTTTGGTCTGGGTTTTAGTCTGGTTTTAGTTTCCGCAGTGTTCCTAGTTCTAGTTTTTGTTTTTGTGGCTCTCACTGTTTTTTCTGGTTTTGGCCTTTGTGTTTCATTTTTGTCCCAGGCCCTGTTCCTGTCGGTTTTTCGTTTGTTGTCCTTGTGTTTTGTTCCCTGTCCTTGTGTTTCCTTCGTGCCTGCCGTTCCTGTTGGTTCCTCCCTCTGCCTGCCCTGGTTGTTAGGTGTTCTTTGGGGACGCCTGGGGGCGTCTTTGAGGGGGGGTTCTGTAAGGATGTGGCTTCCCTCTGTCTCCCTCCCTCATCTGTTGGTCTGTCCCCCTCCTTACACCCTGTTGTCTCTCAGTCCTGCGTCTCAGGTGTAGGTGAAGGGTGGCTGGTTTTCCTCTGTCCCCGTCTGTTGGTCTGTCTTCCTCCTTACATGTTGTCACTCAGGTCTGTGTGTTGTCTCCCCCTGTTGGTCTGTTCCCCTCCTTGTTGTCTCTCGGTCCTGCGTCTCAGGTGTATGTGATTAGAGTTAATTATGATGCATATTTTAGTCAGCGTGGTAGTGTGTATCTTCGTCGGGTCATTCGTTCGTTTTCCCCTGGTGTGTTGTGTCCAGCTCCTTGGTCTGTGAGTACGTCCATATTGAGTTCTAGTATTCCTGCCCCTGTTAGAGCTACCGCTTCTAGTTACAGAATTATGCCACAGTTTCTAGCTACAGTTTTCTAGTACCAAGTTAAGCCACAGCTACAGTCTCTACGTTTTTGTATCACTGCCTTGTCAGTGTTTTTGTTTTGAGTTTTGTGATTAAACGTTTTGGATTTTTTCTACTCCTGCCTCCGAGTGTCTACCTGTCTGCACCCACTGGGTTCTCTCACACACCGCAACGTGACAGACACAAACATATTAAATTCCCCTTCTTCATCCTTGATATCTATGCTTGATCTGACCTTTTCTTTAGTTTTTTTTGCCAAAAGTCAAGTGATCGCTTCCTCCTCCGCTGACTCCATGACTGAAATGATGAGGAAATGAATGAATTTGTCACGAGCGAATTAAACTCGGGTCCAACGTGGCTGCGTGAGGTTCTGCAGATTTCCTGTCTGATGTGTGGGTTGCAGGACCAGTGCTCCCTGTTTTTAGTTTATTTTTTAGAACTTTTTATTAACATATAAACACAGAACACCGCTGCGGCAGAAGCTGCCGGCTCTCGCCTTTTTTTCCCACCCGACCTGTCAATCAATTCAGTAGGTGTGTCAGACAGTACAGTGAAAGTTACATTTCGTTTGGATTTACTTTTACTGGGGACGCAACGACACCGACTCCGTTGTGCTTGGTATGCGGTGAGAAGCTGTTTATTTCATTCCTATTCAAGCCCCTTTATAAGAATGACTATATATTTAATATAGGCGGATACAGAGTACTGTACTGTATCTTTGTTTACAATTTTGGTTGGTGGTGTGCCTCATGGTTTTTTCAATGAAAACACTGTGCCTTGGCTCAAAAAAGGTTGAAAAACACTGATATAATGTGACAAGATCATCTGGGTTGGAGGAGCTGAAGGTGGAGAGGGTAACATTAATATGAGATAAGAGAGTGTCATGGTTGATATTCTTGATATTACGGAAGGAAAGAGTGCGTTGAGGTTTATCTGAGGAAAATTTAAGATTAACAGTGAATGAAATCATCAGGTGATCAGTAAATGGAAGTTCATCAGAAGAACAGTTAAGAGGAGAAAGTCCAGAGCAGCAGAGTAAATCCAGAGTGTGGCCCATCTTGTGTGTTGGAAAGTCGATGAATTGTTGAAAGCCACAGCTGTCCAGGCAAGATGTGAAGTCTCTGGTGAGGGGGTTGTTCACATCATCAAAATGAACGTTGAAATCACCCAGCAGGATAACATTGGGTGAAAGAGCAGTTAAATGGGCCATTAGTCCAGCAAAGTCATTCATGAATGAGCTGTTCACTTTTGGAGGGCGGTAAAGAGTGGCAACAACAGTTGGGGTGGGTCCAGACAGTAGGCAAGCAGTGCACTCAAAGGAGGAGGAGGGTGGGGTGTGAACCGGAGTGACCTTCCAGGTCTCGCGGTGAATCATCGCGAGACCTCCCCCTTTGCCTGAGGCGCGGGCCTTTGCGGTGTAAACAAACCCCGGTGGGGTAGACTCGTTCAGATGAAAAAAGTCATTTTGTTGTTGCCACGTTTCTGTTAAGCAGATGAAATCCAGTTTTCGGTCAGATATTAGATCGTGAACAAGCTGACCTTTGCCCGTGAGGGAGCGAACGTTCAGAAGTCCAAACTTCACGGAGGAGGCTGAGGTAGTGACCGGAGCGTTAGCCGACCGAGCTAGGTTGGCTAACGTCCTGCTGCTGTTAGCGGTCCAGGCGCTGCGGCGTGAAGAATGGCGAGAGTCAGACCAGATGGAGGTTATGGGATGAGCCTTGTCAGCGTTCAGTCGACGGCGCGAGCCCCGGTGGATGTATCTCCGACGAGAAAAGAAGGCAATTTCCTCCAGAGGGAGCACAGGTGGCGTGGCCGGTAGGAAACGAAGACGAAGTAGCTCCACGGCCGAATAACGGAGCAGACCAGACGCTGGGTGTTGTTGGATGAGAAGCAGCAGAGTCCAGACGAGAGCAGGCAGCAGGTAAATCCAAGTAAAATCCACGTTTGATGATGAGTAGAAATGCCCAGGCAAGGGTCGGTGAAAAAAACAGCAGAAAGTATTGAATAAAATAAAACAAGAAAAAAGTACGAGGAGCAGCTGCAGCGAGATGCGCACGCGTTCACCCCCGGAAGTGAATGTGAAGGTACACAGGAGCGTGTTAAACTCCGACGAATACGGTATGTTGCGGGAGTTTCAGAGACATTGAGACGTTTATTCTCTAAACACAATGTCCCAGTGGCTTTTAAACCCCAAAATACATTACGGCAAAGACTGGTTCATCCCAAAGATCCAGTCCCCTGGCACAAACAGAGTAATATTGTGTATGCTGTTCAGTGTCAGGAGGGCTGTGATCAGTCTTATATCGGGGAAACTAAACAGCCACTGGCCAAAAGGATGGCCCAGCACAGAAGATCAACATCATCAGGTCAGGACTCTGCGGTCTACACTCATCTCCAGGCCAGCGGTCACTCTTTCAGGGATGAAGATGTTCACATCCTTGATAGAGAGGAACGATGGTTTGAGAGAGGAGTAAAGGAGGCCATCTTTGTGAAAAGAAACCGTCCATCATTAAACAGGTGGAGGCCTCCGGGTTCAACTGTCCCCCTCTTACAATGCTGTTATTGCTAGTATCACTCAGCCCTCTGTGAATAGCAAACAACCATCAGGGTGCTAACGATCCATTGTTAGGCTGATGGTCCTCCTTGATCATGTGAGCAGCTGGTTTCAGGCTGTCATCAGCCAACTGGTTGTGCAACACTGTGAGAGGGTGCTATTTATAAGACTGAGCTGAACACAGCAACTCAGACTGAGGAAGTCTTTCGGACGAAAGACGAAACGTTTCTACATTTTTTTTTTGCTTTGTTTTGTTTTATTTTTTGAATGTCCAGAGGACCAGACTTAGCTTTTTTAGATTTTTCTACCTGGATTAATGAGCATGCATCAGGGTATTTTGAACCACTTTGGCCAGGATTGCCTCAAACTTGTTGGAGAGTTTGAGAAAACAGCTAGGAAGAGGGCAGACTACAAGAACTACTTGTGATTCAACCTTAGATGCAGACAAAGTGGCATCATTCCCAAGAGCCTCAAACTGAAATCGTTGGTCAGCAGGCACCGGGCAAGCAAGATCCTTCAGAAGGCACAGACGCAGCTGCTGAATGAACGGGTAAGACAGACCAATTTTACTATTGAGGCCTTGAAGGCCAAAGAAGAGCACATTAAACAAAAACCAACAACGTGCCTAGATCAGACGACACTTCAGCAAGTGATGGACTGTACAGATCAGGCACACTTAGCACAGCATGTCAAGTCCAAGACTCGACAACAAAACAAATTTAACTTACTGATAAGTGATAACTCGTCAACACCATCTCAATTCCAATAACAACACATTCAGTGTAAGACAATATTCCGCTACACAGTTACATGCCAGGGAGACAGAGAAGTGGGTGAAGAACTTATCTGACAGACAACTCACCCAGCCGGAGACAGAGATTCTTGCCAGGGGTCTAAACTTTGCAGTGGCACCAAGTACAATTACGCTGGTAGAGATGATCACAGCCACTGAGTCAGCCATCCGTAACAACAAAATTAGAGAGTTTGAAGCAGAACAACTCAGAGAGTCAAAGTTTCAGCCTGTCTCAGTAATGCTAAGCCACCACCTTCAAACATCAGTAGAGAAGAGAAAGATGCACGCACCACTCTTAGCAAGGACAAAAACATAATTCTCCCAGCGGACAAAGGAAGGTGCACAGTGATTTTGAACCAGAAAGACTATCATGAGAACGTTATGTCACTCCTTAGTGGCTTAACCACTTATGAACCGCTGAAAAGAGATCCAGGAAGTGGATACAAGAAAAAGTTGATAGATTGCCTGAAATTTTTCAAGCAGGACAAGATAATTGACAGTATTCTGTACCACAGACTGTACCCAGGGGAGGCCACGCCAAGTCTGTATGGTTTACCCAAAATCCACAAACAAGGTGTACCTTTAAGACCAATTGTTAGCATGATTAACTCGTCACTTACAATGTTTCCAAATATCTGGCATCTGTACTCATAATGAGGTAGTAGAGGTGGTCTGTTTAAGGTTAAAATCAGACACCACTCTGAACAACAGGACCACACTTTCCACAGAGCAACTGTGTCAACTCTTGAAACTGTGCCTGCAGTCAACCTACTTTATAGGCAGAAATAT
>JBBPBX010064946.1:0-20098 GCA_038048925.1 Garcialebias charrua | reverse complement strand
CGAGGAGTAGACCTCCGCCTGCCGGAGTACAAAAGAAGTTAAAAGAAGACCAACTAGACTTTCAACGTGAGCCCTTTGGTCAGTCTGCTCACCTGAGCCTGGAAGACAGAGATGGTCTCCAGCTCCTTCTCCTTCTGGTACATCTCCTGCTTCATCTCGTCGATCCTGCTCTGTTTGACAGCCAGCGCCTCCTCTGCAGCAGTCAGACGCTCCTGCATATCAGCCACCAACTCCCTGTCCACCAGCTGGGACTGCAGAACCACACAGGAGAACTCACACTTCTAATCCTGTCTTGTTACCTGTCGTTCAGCAGAACTGAGCCCGATCTGAACCCACCTCTCTCTTCCTCTGCTCCTCCTGCAGCTCGTTGTAGTCTTCAAACAGCTTGGTGTATGCATCCTTTAGCTGAGCCAGGTTGTTCCTGTCAGAAAAGAAGGTTAGATTTTCTCCTCTCGTGTTGCTCGTGAGCAAACGTAGTCAAGATGTTCAGTGCCAGTTTGGACGTGCGTGACCTCTGACCTGTCCTCGTCAGCCTTCCTCTGCTCTATCTGCGTTTGGGCCTGCATGCTGCCCAGCTGCAGCTTCAGCCGGTCGTTCTCCGACTGCACGGCCTGCTTGTCCACCAGCTGAGCCTTCAAGGTCACTACATCCTGCTCCACCTCCCGACATCTGCCCCACAAAAAGAAGAAAAACAACAGAAAAACCCAGATGTGCTGAAAGTCTGCACCGTCCTGATGCTGATTCATGCAAATGGGCTGAGGTGGCAGGTCTAACCTGTCCTGCAGGTTCTTCTTCATGCCTTCAGCTTCATCCAGCTTGCTCTGGGCCTGCTGCAGCTCCTTGAAGAGTGTCAACACCTGAGACTTCAGATTCTCCACCTCAGACGCCCCCTGAAGCCGGTGCCACACAAGCATTACAGACGAAAACCAAATGAAGGACACATCGACTGAATCTGTTCAAATACAGTATTCGTCTCCACCTTCTCAGAGCTCTCCTCAGTCTCTGTTTGGGTTGACTCCTCCTCTCCACTCTTGCTTTGCTCCAGCTTTTGGATTCTGTTGAATGAAACGACAAAAGTTAAGGATTCAAGGTGCAGAACTCCTCGAAGGACTGCCTATCGCTTGTGGTGCAGCTGTTTTGGTCAAACCTTAAAAATACTTTTATGTGCAACCTCAAGTGGTTTTGCCAACAGTCTCTCATAAAAGACATTTAGAGATGCTGGTCATAAAATTAGAATATCGTGAAAAAGTTGATTTATTTCAGTAATTCAATTCAAAAAGTGAATGTATATTATATTCATTCATTACACACATACTGATATATTTCAAATATGTATTTATTTTAATGTTGATGATTATAACAGACAACTAATGAAAATCCCAAATTCACTATCTCAGAAAATTAAGAATATTGAGAAAAGGTTCAATATTGAAGACACCTGGTGCCACACTCTAATCATCTAACTCAAAACACCTGCAAAGGCCTTTAAATGGTTTCTCAGTCTAGGTCTGTAGGCCACACAATCCTGGGGAAGACTGCTGACTTGACAGTTGTCCAAAAGACGACCATTGGCAACTTGCACAAGGAGGGCAAGACACAAAGTCATTGCTATAGAGACTGGCTGTTCACAGAGCTCTGTGTCCAAGCACTTTATTAGAGAGGCGAAGGGAAGGAAAAGATGTGGTAGAAAAAGTCTACAAGCAATAGGGTTAATCACACCTTTAAGAGGATTGTGAAACAAAACACATTCCAAATGTGGGTGAGATTCACAAAGAGTGGACTGCAGCTGGAGTCTGTGCTCCAAGAACCACCACGCTCGGACATATGCAAGACATGGGTTTCAGCTGTCACATTCCTTGTGTCAAGCCACTCTTGAACAAGAGACAGTGTCAGAAGCATCTTGCCTGGGACTGCTACTGAGTGGTCCAAAGTAATGTTCTATGATTAAAGTAAATTTTGCAATTCTTTTGGAGATCAAGGTCCCAGAGTCTGGAGGAAGAGGAGAGAGGCACAGAATCCACGTTACTTGCTACTGAGTGGTCCAAAGTAATGTTCTATGATTAAAGTAAATTTTGCAATTCTTTTGGAGATCAAGGTCCCAGAGTCTGGAGGAAGAGGAGAGAGGCACAGAATCCACGTTACTTGAGGTCCAGTGTCAAGTTTCTGCAGTCAGCAATGTTTTGGGGTGCCATGTCATCTGCTGTGTTGGTCCACAGTGTTTTCTGAGGTCCAAGGTCAACGCAGCCCTCTACCAAGGAGTTTTAAAGCACTTCCTGCTTCCTGCTACTCCAACTTTATGGAGATGCAGATTTCATTTTCCAACAGGACTTGGCACCTGCACACAGTGCCAACGTTACCAGTACCTGGTTTAAGGACCATGGTATCCCTGTTCTTAATTACCATACCATACCATTTTCTTATAGAGCACTTAAAACAGCGACTAGGCCAACTAAAGTGCTGTGCAAACCAACAAACCACAGGCAACATACAAAATGAAGTACAAAAAAAACAGACTATAGACATAAAATCATCGCAGATAATAAATATACAATAATGACCAAACACAGATCATCTGGTGTTGAAAGCAACGGAATAGTAGTGGGTCTTTGAACGTGATTTGAAAACCGAGAGGGAGGGGACCTGTCTGACGAGCAGAGGTAACTCATTCCAGAGTCTTGGGCCTGCTACAGAGAAGGTCCTGTCACCTCTGCGTTTAAGACGAGTTCCTGGAACTGCAGTGTTTCCCCTACCATTATACAAGCGGGGTGCGCCACCCCGTCAACAGAACTGAGCACCCCACCTACCAGACCAAACTTGACCCCCCCACTCACCCACCCAGCACTGGTATAGCACTAAGCTAGCAGCACAAAATACAGGCTCTCTAGCTAAAAAGCTAAAGGGAGCGCTCATGTTGCCTCTCCCCTCGTGCTGAATGCCCCCTGCCCTACAAGCTGCACTCAGACGTGTCCGTCCCCCCGTCAACAAAAATCATGGATGAGATGAGCACCCCGCCATGGCAAGTTAACTAGGGGAAACACTGTATGCTGTTAAAATTATGTAGGTTTAAGAGTTTAGAACATTCTTAAGAACATCAAAAGAGTGAAGAATTTATGAAGCCTTAAGAAGCCTTACACTGCCTGGCCAAAAAAAAGGTCACACACTATATTTCGTTGGACCGCCTTTATCTTTGATTACTGCGTGCATTCTCTGTGTCATTGTTTCAATAAGCTTCTGCAATGTCACAATATCTACTGTATTTCCATTCAGTGTTGCATTAATTTTTCACCAAGATCTTGCATTGATGACTAGACACTATGATGGGTGCATCACTTCACCTGCCTCTCTTCTTACCCTGATGCACCCATCACTCTGGAACAGGGTAAATCTGGACTCGGACCACATGATCTTCTTCCATTGCTTTAGAGTCCAATCTTTATGCTCCCTAGCAAATTGAAGCCTTTTTTTCCGTTACCCTCACTGATTAGTGGTTTTCTTAAGGCTACACAGCTGTTCAGTCCCTTGAGTTCCCTTCATATTGTGCGAGTGGAAATGCTCTTACTTTCACTATCAAACATAGCCCTGAGTGCTACTGTTGTTTTTTCTTCAATTTGATTTCACCAAACGTTTAAGTGATCGCCAATCCCAATCATTCAGGATTTTTTTCCGGCCACATTTCTTCCACAAAGACAAAGGGTCCCCACTATCCTTCCAATTTTTAATAATGCGTTGGTTGGACAGTTCTTAACCCCAATTTAGTAGTTTCTGCAATCTCCTTAGACATTTTCTCTGCTTGATACCAATGATTTGACCCTTCTTCTCAAACAGACTGACATCTTTTCCACGGCCATGCAATGTCTTTCCACATGGTTGTTTAAGAACTGAGAAGCAACTCATTGCACCAGTTGGGCTTCAATAACTTGTTTCCCGCTGAAAAATAATCGCCCATGCAGTAAGAGAGTCGGAGTCAGAGTCAGAGAGAATTTATTGTCATTTGCACCGCATGTAGTACATGTGTTGAAAACGAGATTATGTACACAGGGTCCCAGTTACATCCAACAACAAATGCAAGAGAAAAACAATAATAACATCTAGGATTAACTAAGAGAGACATCAGCTAGTAATACACTAAGCCCTAATGTAGTAGAAAAACATCATTATAAACAGCAGCACGAACATGAGCAGATGGTCACAGATGAACGCAGCAACAAGAAACAGATCAGTATCAGCATGATGTGACATTTTGCAGTGTTTATTCTTATTATTTATTTATTCATGAGTCTGACAGCCTCAGGGTAGAAGCTGTTCCTCAGTCTAGTGGTTCTACATTTGATGCTCCTCAACCTCCGTCCCGAGGGGAGTGGTGCAAAGAGTGAGTGTGCTGGGTGAGTGAGGTCTTTCATGATGCAGGTGGCTCTTTTTCTGCATCTGGAGGTGTAGATGTCTGTGATGGTGGGGAGACTGACTCCCACAGACTTCTGTGCAGCCTTCACCACTCTTTGTAGAGCTTTCCTCTCTGCAACTGTGCAGCCTCCATGCCACACGTTGATGCTGGAGCACAGGACGCTCTCCACTGCACACCTGTAGAACGAGGTGAGGACTGAGCTTCTCAGACCAGCTCGTCTCAGCCGTCTGAGGAAGTAGAGTCTTTGATGTCCTTTCTTGATCAGGCTGGTGGTGTTATTGCTCCAGCTGAGGTTATCATTCAAGTGTACACCCAGGTACTTGTAGCTGGAGACCACCTCCACCGCAGATCCACCTATATACAGTGGGGTGTGGGTGTGTTTGTTCCTTCTGAAGTCCACAATCATCTCCTTCGTCTTCTTCACATTCATGTGAAGGTTGTTCTCTTTGCACCAGCTCTCCAGATGTTCCACCTCCTGTCTGTAGCTGGATTCATCATTATCTGTGATGCATCCCACCACAGCTGTATCATCTGCAAACTTAACAATATGACAGCCTGGATGTGTGGCTGTACAATCATATGTGAGCAGAGTGAACAGAAGAGGGCTCAGCACACATCCTTGAGGAGAGCCAGTGCTGAGGGTGATGGTGGAGGAGGAGAAGTTGTGGATCTTCACGGACTGTGGTCTGTTTGTTAAGAAGTCTAAGACCCAGTTACAAATAGAGGGGCTTAGTCCAAGTGTGGATAGTTTGTCTATCAGAGTTTGGGGGATCATGGTGTTGAAGGCAGATGTGAAGTCCACAAAGAGCAGACGCACGTATGAGTCCTTCTGATCCAGGTGGGTG
This sequence comes from Garcialebias charrua, assembly GCA_038048925.1. Lineage (NCBI taxonomy): Eukaryota > Metazoa > Chordata > Actinopteri > Cyprinodontiformes > Rivulidae > Garcialebias > Garcialebias charrua. The sequence continues at coordinate 14,851 of JBBPBX010064946.1, read as the reverse complement.
AGAGCAGTGTGGACCACAGAGGAGATGGCGTCCTCTGTTGATCGGTTCTCACGGTATGCATATTGATGAGGGTCCTCGTTGATGTTGACGGTTGTCTTGATGTGGGACATGACCAGTTTCTCAAAACATTTAGCGACTATCGGGGTGAGGGCCACCGGTCTATAGTCATTCAGACCAGTCACTGTGGAGCTTTTTGGGACTGGGATGATGGTGGCAGTCTTCAGGCAGGTGGGAACTGACTCCAGTGAAAGTGAGGTGGTGAAGATGTCAGCCAGCACCTCACAGAGCTGGTCCGCACATTCCTTCAGAACTTTCCCTGGGATGTTGTCTGGACCCGTAGCTTTATGAGGGTTGATCCTTCTGAGACTGCCTCTCACTTCTGCTGCGGTCACTTTGAGGTGCTCCTCGTCTGGTGATGAGGTGAGTCTGGTGCTAGTTGGTCTGTTTGGATCATCAAAACGTGCATAAAACTTATTGAGGGCATCAGGCAGGGATGGGTCCCTGGGGCATTGTTTGCTTTTGCCCTTGTAGTCTGTTAAGCATTTGATGCCCTGCCACATGCTCCGTGGATCATGTGAGGTGAACTGTCCCTCGATCCTCTGTGCATACGCGGCTTTGGCCTTCTTTATGCCATCATCCAGTTCTCTCCTGCACTTTCTCAACTCCTCAGTATCTTTAGACTTGAATGCAGTGTCCCTGGCTGCCAGCAGGGTGCGGACATCCTTATTTAGCCAGGGTTTTTGATTGGGGTAAAATTTAACACACTTTCTTATGGATACATTTTCAGCACATGTACTGATGTAACCACAGGACTGAGGAAGCATAAAGTTCCAGGTCAACTGAACTTCCATTCGTAGCTGCCTCTTTGAAGACAGACCAGTTTGTGTTTTCAAAGCAGTCTCTTAGCATGGGGGAACTATCTTGGCGCCACGATGTGATCACTCTTTGTTCCGGTTTGGAACGTCTGAGTGGGGGGAGCTGTCTAGGGACCAATAGCAGGGAGCGATGGTCGGTAATTATCCAATAGGAGGCTCATACCTATTTGCTTAGTTAAATCCAGGTACTGTATTTTCTGGTCTATAAGTCACACCTTTTTGCCTAATTTGCATGTTCTGTGACTAATAGAGAGGTGAGACTTGTTTATGGATTTTTCCCCATATTTTTAGACCAATTTTTGGCTCAGATATGACCGTTTTTCGTTTTGGCAAAAAATGGTGCAGTACCACTTTCGGCCGTTAGGGTACACCGACCGTTCCCACCTCATGTGTCCAACGGCAGGCTCCTCTGGTCGGACTGACTCTGTTGCTGCCCGGCCTCCTGGAGGTATGAACTACTGTTAGCTGTGTTTGTTAGCAAAAATGGTTACTACAGTATTTATCTAAATAACTCATGAACTACCAGACAGATTTTCTTTAAACTTACAGAAAGTAATTAGTCCATGGGCCAGACCCCAATTTTTTGGACATGGGTACCACTCAAGGTGGCTAAGGTTGCAATACCTTTTTTGAAAGCTTGAAATCTCAGCTTTACAATAAGCTATGATAGCAATCGCAGTTTCATAGCTGTTAGATGTTACAGCGTGTTTAAGGAAACACAATTAACCATTTTTGGCCACTACTATTAATTTAATGTTTATTATTTATTTTGTTTAAAAAAGCATATTTGCACTTACAAAAAAGTACACATTTATGTTTTCTGGGCTGGGTAATCCATTTCTGATGACCTTTTTGTAAAATAAGGACAAGGTCATTGTGAAAGTCAAGGTCAAATACAAAGAATATAGTAAAATCTAATAAAAAATCTAATATAAGTTCTAAATATCTGATTCTTAACATCTGTATACATATAATTATATAATTATGCATACATATAATAGAAGGAAATGTATGTTTATTTGAATTGAATATTTAAATCATCCATTTAAAACTTAAGTCCCTTAGGAATGCACAGAGCCTGTCAGCATTTTGGATGTCTTACCTAGATATGGCAGAAATCATGCTGGATCTCATTCGAGCTACTAGAGAAGGAAACTGGATGCTTCACCTTGCAGCTATCCGAAAGATGATCCCATGGTGTTTTGCTTATGACAAGGTGAACTATGCACGCTTCCTGGCCTACTACTATGCCACAATGTCACAACTTCCCATAGAACACCTAGATGTTTATGCTTACTTCATGAAAGGTGGCTTTGCAGTACAGATCGGGCCCCAAAATCCCTTTGGACATATTCCTGTAGATCAGACAATTGAAGAAACTATCAACAAAGACACCCAGACGCCCGGTGGAACAAAGGGGTTTAGCCTGAAAGCTGGAGCTGTGGCCAAGTACTATCTCACAGCTGAATACCGTAGCAGATACCTGCGACAATTGAGGACCATGATACACGTGGGCCAACATGACTTCAAACATCCTGACCTACTGCTGCCTAGGATACAAAGAGATGAGGCCGATACCCAGTCCCTTGTTCAGCTGATGGAGGTCAGTTGGATGAATCCCTTCAACTGTGATCAAGGCGAGCTGGTCAGCCTGTCAACTGCCACTATTGCACCGCACAATGTAGCCAAAGACCTTCTTGAAGCCAATGACATAGGGGAAAAGGCATACCAAGCTTTCAAGCAACAGCGCATGGAAGCAGATACCCCATCCACAAAGTTCTATGAAACGATGACAAAGAAGAAACTGAAAACATTCTCAGACATCAGAATGCAGTCCCTTCGCCATAATCAATCCAGAGAAGTACAGTAGTCCTTAAATCTGACAGAAAGCTGTTTGGCCAGATGATCCTTGTTGCAGAAAGCAGAAAGCTGCACATGAGTGAAGTACTGGCTCATCCTCTTGGGCCTTTGCCATGGACACACTTGCAAATGGAGATGGGTCTTTACGTAAAACCAACAAAGCAGCCCTAGCCAGAGAGCTTGAGAAGATTGTTTCTCCTGCAGAAGTCATCCCAGGTTCATCTGCAACGGTCATTGATGGGATGAGTCTGGTCCAGAAACTGAAAGGAAATGACAAAACCTTCTCACAGCTTGCAGAACTGACATTGTCCAGTGTTCTCCATGAAGGTACAGAGAGCTGCCGCATCGATGTCGTGTTTGACGTTTACAAGGAGACGTCCATTAAAGATGCAGAAAGAGTCAACAGGGGTGCAGACTCAGGAATCCAAATCAAAAACATTGCACCAGGGCACCACATTAAACAATGGAGGAAGCTACTTTGCAGCCCTTCTAACAAAGCAAGTCTGATCAAGTTCCTGGTAGAGCAGTGGAAGGAACCAAAACACTGAGCAAAACTGAAAGACAAGGTGTTATACGTTACCTGTGAACAACTGTGCTTCAAGATCACCAATGAAAAATGGGAAGAGTCCACAGAGCTAAAGTGCTCACAGGAAGAAGCAGACACCCGTCTCCTGCTCCATGCTCTTCATGCATCACAATCTGGCTACAAGTCTGTGGTCATAACTGCTGAGGATACTGATGTCTTGGTTCTGTGCCTGGGGGTCAGTGAGAGTATCGCATGTCCTATTTACCTGAAGAGTGGCACAAAGACCCGAACACGGTTCATAGATATAACCAGCCTCAGGCATGCACTGGGAGGTGGTGTCTGCGATGGTTTGATTGGCATGCATGCCTTTACAGGCTGTGATACAGTCAGTGCATTTGCTGGACGTGGAAAGATGACGGCCTTTAAGCAGATGAAGTCTGACAAGGACATACAGGTGGCCTTCAGTGAACTTGGACGTTCTTGGGAGTTATCTGCAGAACTGTTTCAAAAGCTGCAACAGATCACTTGTCACATGTACATGGCTTCCACTAAAACTGCTGAAGTAAACAAGCTCCGATATCAGCTGTTCTGTGCAAATCGAGGAGAGGTCGAGTCAAGTCTGTTGTCTCCTTGTGAAGACTGTCTCTTCATGCATTTTCTCCGTGCAAACTATCAAGATGCCATTTGGAGGAGATGTCTGGTTAACCAGCCCTTTGTCCCAAGCCCAAAGGACTGTGGTTGGACAACAGACGAAGATGGTAAGTTGGCTATCCAGTGGATGCGTGGCTCACCTGCCCCAGATGCCGTGCTGCAGCTTCTCTCATGCAAATGTGTGCGTTCATGCAAACTACCAGAGTGTACCTGTCTCAACAATGGCTTGAAGTGCACAGACATGTGCAAGCTACAGAACTGCAAAAACCAATCCAGCAAAGAAGAATCAGAAGTACAGCAGTCTGACTCTGATGACGACGATGAAGACGAATAGCTTGTACCAATCAATGACACTTACCCACTCATAGTGGCACTGATTTGTGAAATTTGTTTTTTGTGCACATGAAACTAACAATTTTGTTCAAAACATTCCTTCTATACATTTTTGAAAATATATAATGTTCTCTATCACAAAAATGTTAATTTTTTGAACTACATAGGATATTCTGGTGAAAGCAATAAAAATTTGCCATTAATACAGATTTGTTGTTTATTGACCTTACACTATGACCTTGACCTTTATCAAGTGACACTGTGATTTTATGATATGGCAAATTCCATTATGAAGACTTTATAAAATTCTTCATAATGGAATTGGCCATATCATAAAAACACCTTTTGCTTACAAATAGCACATAATGCTATGTTATGAAAAATAACATTTTCGCTATCTCCACATGACGAGATAGACACATAGAATCATAGCTGCAGTACACATATATGAATATTATATATTTTCTGAGAGCTGAGAATATTCTGAGTTAGAAAAAAGACATTTGGTGCATTTAAAGCCATTTTAATAATTAAAAAAACACTTATTTTTTACTTGACCTTGAACGTTCACAATGACCTTGAACTTGTTTTAACTAATGATTTTCACATTTAAATTGTCAATATTAATAGCCATATTTATAGACGCTTTTTGTTGGAAAATATAAATTTCTGGTAAAATATACAAGATTTAGTAAAGTCAACATAGGCATTAAAGCTGCAGTATGTAGCTTTTTTTATGAACATATTTCTTCACTCTGTCACTACCTCCTGACAGACTGATGTTAGCCAGGTAATCTCTGAAAAAAAATAAAAAAAATATTGTCCCCTTGCTTCTCCAGGTGGTAAATAAGCATTTCTAAAAAGAAAAGGTGACCCGCCATTTTCCAGCCAATAAAAACAGAGTTTGTAACCAGCCAATAAAAACAGAGCTTGAATTTGAATCAGCCAATAAAAACAGAGCTTGAATTTGAAATTCAACAGACCACAAGGGGGCAGAGCCACATATGGCTCTGAGGGGGAGGGATCAGAATGCTTTGCCTGTTGAAAATATTTCTAACTGCTGCAGTTCTACAGAAACTGCATACTGAACCTTTAAATATCCTCAACTTTGTTGTCATAAAATCGCTATAATTTGTAACAGCTACAAAACTGTGATTGCTATCATAGCTTATCATAAAGGTGAGATTTCAAGCTTTCAAAAATGGTATGACAGCCTTAGCCACCTCCGGTGGTACCGACTTCCAGTCTGGCCCATGGACGAATTCAGTGTTAGACATGATTTATTTCTGAAAAAGATACCCAATTGACCTTTTACCAGTTGACGTCATCACGCAAAGCTCACCTGAAATGAGCGTTCTGATTGAACGGCAAAAAGCCGAAACCGGATGCAGGGGCTTAGGAAGGGGCCGAGGAGCTTTGTAATGATAGCGAGTTGTAATTTAGAAACTTGTTTTCTTAAAATAGTGAACAACCACTGGTCAAAATGCCTGAACATTGTGCCGCGGATACGAGAGGAGGTGATTGTGTGGGCTGATGGAAAATGGGGAACTCCTTCAGGCTTTTTTGCGAATGTCCAGCAGGGTGAGTCGTTGTGTGTCGTTGTCAACAACCTGTATTATCCAAGATAGATATAAACCATATTTTTCATGTTGGTGTCATTATAGGCATGACATCGGCATCCAGAAGCTTTCCAGGAGAACGCTGAACAGCCTGCATTTTGAACCCACGACATCCTGATGAGCCCATCACTGCTGGCTGGTCTTCACAAGGACATTTTGAGCGTGGAGTCATTGTTGCCTTTTGCAGGTTGTAGTAGTAAACTTTAAAAACCACTAACACTTATCTGTATGTTTCTTTAATTCCTTTATTTTGTCTAGAATTTAAAACTTCATGTTTTTTTCTTTTGAGGTATGCTCAAAGCCCCTGGCTGTGGTTTCTCGATCCAGACCCTCCGGCAGATGAAGTAGCTGACGACCGCGGGCCCTGTCCAGTCTCCACGCCATCAGAGAGACCTGCCAGAAGTTCAAAACATCTTTAAATGTCTCACAAGCACAATCAGATTTAATTGAGGCAGATACACGCAAACAGTCATGCAGTGAAGAATGGTTCACTGCACACACATTATTTATATAAGTCACAAACAGAAACAACACATACCAGAAGATGTGTTTGTGTTTGTCATTTCACTTGTCAAGGACAGCAGCCTAGGACAGACAGTAACCTGCTAATATTTTTTTTAATGATGCCTTCTCTGACAACTTGGAGACTTTAGATAGTGTAATGTTTATGTTTTTTTTTTTAATGTGACTAACAGCATTTGTATATTAACAGATTAAAAAATTTAACTAAACAAAAGTTCCACTTCACTAAAAGTCAAATTAGAGCACAGTTTCTTTATTTTTAAAGGTTGGTGTGTTCATTTCTAAATTTAATGTACTACAATCAATGTCTGTTTTGGGATGTGTACACTATTTCAGTAATCAATTACTGTAATAAACCACCTCTGACTTGACATCAAACCCTTTGTCAGCAAGGAGTTGTTGGCCAGTTGCTGCTGTAAAACAAAGTATTAATTCATATTTGACAATAAACAAAACAGTCTTATGTAGAGTTAAACTGTATGCTTATACACATTGATGACAGGATTGCTTTTTTTTTCTGTGACATCATGTCACCGATGCTCCCAGCAAAACTGTGCGAATAACTTACAGAAACAGAGAAATGGCTGAAATGTTTTTAAAGTCAGACCTCAAATAATGTTAATAAAACATGTTTGTCTTGTGGAAACTACTACTGTATATTTTTTTCATTCATTCAACCTTTATTTATACAGGCTAGCCTCGTTGAGCCACGGGGACTCATTCACAAGAGGGACCTGTCTCACTCACTCACACCTAGGGTCAATTTAGAGTTACCAATCAGCTTAACATGCATGTTTTTTGACTGTGGGAGGAAACCGGAGCACCCGGAGAAAACCCACGCATGCACGGAGAGAACATGCAAACTCCACCCAGAAAGGCCCCCGGACCGGGATTTGAACCTGGGACCTGCTAGCTGAGAGGCAGCAGCTCTACCAGTTGTGCCACTGTGCTGCCCTGTATAATTTTCCAACCCAGAAAGAGTTCAAATGTTAACAGGCTAACAGTGCAGTGGTCTGTTCATTTTTATAGAGCTGCACAGTGTTTGATGCTATTTTATTCACCTGTTATTTCTTCAGGGGGGTTGAACAGACTAGCTTCCCTTTTTCCACCTCTGACGACATCAAACCCTTTGTCAGCAAGGAGTTGTTGGCCAGTTGCTGCTGTAAAACAAAGTATTAATTCATATTTGACAATAAACAAAACAGTCTTGTGTATAGTTAAACTGTATGCTTATATACATTGATGACAGGATTGCTTTTTTTTTCTGTGACAGCATTTCACCGATGCTCCCAGCAAAACTGTGCGAATAACTTACAGAAACAGAGAAATGGCTGAAATGTTTTCAAAGATGCAGTGCTGTCAGACCTCAAATAATGTTAATAAAACATGTTTGTCTTGTGGAAACTATACTGTATATTTTTTCAACGCAGAAAGACTTCAAATGATTACAGGCTAACAGTGCAGTGGTCTGTTCATTTTTACAGAGCTGCATGCTTGACATTTTACTCACCTGTTCTTCAGTGGGGTTGAAGGAAGAATCTCCTTGCATGTCGCAGGTTGAAACAGGTTGAAACTTCAACACAGCCAGTGGGCCGAGGTACAGCGAGGTCTTGTAGAACTAGCTAGCTGCTAGCTTATCAACTGTCCAGTAGCATTCTGCTGCGGGAGGTTGTTCTCTGTTTTGTCTGTTTCCCATATCCAAGATGTAATGTAGGAATGTAATCCAAGGAGCTTGGATCATTAATGTCCATGCCAGATAATAAATGCTGATTACACACGTTGTTGCTTTGTGTCGGGGTGAAGTCCTACAGGTGAAGCTCTTGAAGCCACATCTTCCTCCACATCTTCCTTCTTTTAGTCGCTTTACTCGACTTTCCTAGAGGGGCTTGGTAAAACGAACAAGTCTCACCTTCTTCTTTTACACGTTTACGTTGCCTGGAACAATTATAAACACAATAAAAGTCATATTTCCCCAGCGCGACCGTTGGCAGTAATGAAAGCACTCCAGTACTATGGCAGCGCTTGCCCCAGCTTCCGGTTGATTCTCGAAAAATGCGAGTGCGCATGCGCGATGACGTCAACTGGTAAAAGGTCTATTTAACTTTCAGTTTCTTCACTAGGTTTTCCACGTGGAGTTTAAAAGAGAGATGCGAATCTACCAGGATACCCAAATATTTATAGGAATCAACAAACTCAATAGGACACCATTTGAGGATAAAATCAGAGGAAGATCTGCTGGGACCGACTTCCTACTTGAAAAAAACATCCCTTTTGTTTTATTAGCATTTAGGACAAGTTTGAGACGGAACAAATCTGACTGGATGATGTCAAAAGCGGATTGCAGTAACTGGAAAGCCTTAGCTACTGTTTTAGCTCGGCAATAAACAACTGTATCATCAGCATAGAAATGTAAGGATGCATCAGGGATGCTCTGACCTACATTAGCTATGTAGATTGTAAAGAGGGTTGGTCCTAAAACTGAGCCTTGTGGTACACCATTTTTAACTGTTAAATAGCTGGAAGAAGTACCGTTATGTTGAACACATTGCCTCCGATTGGAAAGATAATTAGAAAACCAACCGATGGTGTGATCAGAGAAACCGATTTCTGAGAGCTTATGACACAGGATGTTATGATCCACAGTGTCAAAAGCTTTAGACAGGTCTAAGAAAAGTGCAGCACAATAATCCTTAGCATCCAATGCTTCAACAACATCATTCAGAACCTTCAGAGAAGCAGTTGTTGTGCTGTGTTTTTTCCTGAAACCAGATTGATGAAGAGGTAAGATGTTAAATGAGTCCAGATAATTTTTGATCTGAGAGTTTATCAGTTTTTCTAGAACCTTGGCTAAAATGCAGAGTTTAGAGATCGGTCGATAATTGTTCAGTGAGGTGGGGTCACCTCCCTTCAGCAAAGGAAGAACAAAGGCTGTTTTCCAAGCATCCGGAATGGTGTTTTGGCTTATGGACAGATTAAAGATGTGGGTCACAGGGACTGTGATGATATGAGCAGCCAGCCTTAAGAAATAAGGTGGAAGTTCATCTGGACCTGCAGATTTTTTAGGATCAAGATCATTTAACAGTTTATTTACCTCACTGACTGAGAACGGAGAAAAAGAGAAGGTGTGATTAACAGATGGTTGACTTGTAGGAGGGATTTGATTTGTAGAAGTTTGATTATTAGATAAAGTGGCTGATTTTCCGTTTGTAACTGTGTCAAATAATGAACTAGAAGCAACAAAATGTTTATTGAAACAGTTCAGGATCTCGTGCTTATTTGACACAGGAACAGAGTCAACAAGAAATTGTGATGGGAGGTCAGATGATTGGGGGGTGCCTGAGAGAGATTTGATGGTTTTCCAGAATTTTTTAGGGTCGTTTAGATTTTTGGAGGTCTGAGATAAGAAGTAATTACGTTTTGCGGCTTTGATGGCAGTTGTGCATTTATTCCTCAGCTGCCGAAATTTCAACCAATCAGAGTCTGAGTCTGATTTTCTTGCTGCGGCCCAAAGATTATCTCTCCTGTGCAGGAGGTCAGCTCTTCCAAATTGGTTGTGTGCTCTACTAAAATAAATTGTAAAAAATTGAATTTTATCTCAAATGTCTTATACAGCCAATAATTTGTAAATGACCACCAAATTACGCTCTGTAAGTTTCAAGAAAATCTGCGGTGTGGTTTATGGGTTATCTTGCTAACAAAAACAGCGAACCTCACAGCTAACAGCAGTTACATCCAGAGCAGGAGACGGGTAGCGACAGAGTCAGTCCGACCAGAGGAGGCTTTTTTTGGACACATGAGCTAGAAACGGTCTGGAAGTGGCCTCCTAGCGGACAAAAGTGGTACTGCACCATTTTTTGCCCAAAATGAAAAACAGCGAATTCAGAGCCAAAAATGGGTCTAAAAATATGGGAAAAAATCCACAAATAACACGCTTCGGTGTATAACACGCAGGGCATTCAAATGAGCAAAAAAAACTGTGTGTTATACTCTGACAAATACGGTACTTATATAGCGCTTTCCAGTCCCCTTTGAGGGGCCCCAAAGCGCTTCACACTAAGTAGATACCTGTACTTGTTTTTTCTACAATGAAAAAAAAAAATCACACAAGAATGCATAGTTTATTGTTTAGTTTGTAGAAACTGGGCAAAAACTATATTGTTTTTTCGTTCTTTACAAGAATCTCGTCTTTTATTTTGTCTTAGACTCTAAAAATATCAATAAATGTTAATAATCATTAGGTATTTTTAGTTTTATAAAATCACCCCTACTGTCCAGAAAAGCACCCTCCAACAAACTTCAGGTGGTTTGTGGACCACCAGTTGAGAATCCCAGTTGTAGCAGCTATTGTGGCTCTGGACAAGTTTAATTTAGTGAACAAAGGAGAAAAAATGTCTCTTTTGATCATAAAGGTTGCAGACCTCTGCTCATGAGGGAGTTTTTTTCTTTCCACTGTCGCCTTCATGCTTGCTCAAGATGAGAGTTACAGTATGTGATGAAGTTAAATTCAAAGCAGTCTGCTCCTCAGATAAATAATGTCAAATTATGTTGTATATAGGAATGTTTCTCTTCAGTGCCCTGAGACAACTTCTGTTGTGACTTGGAGCTATATAAATAAACTGAATTGAAAATTTTATTATAATTATTATAATTAATTATTATAAGTAAAATACTTAACTTATTTATAATTTATAATAATATAAATAATTAGAAATAAGAAATTTATTTTTTAAATTCATATTTATTTATTTTTATAATTATTATATGAACTTTCAATTTTAGAGCTTGCCTTCAGCAGGTACTGCACCAATTTCATTCCTCTCTCCCTCCATCATCTGGTGTATTTGTGTGCTGAACTGTAATGACTTGAAAAAAAAAAAGAATTAGTAAAAGCAAGACAATGTCAGGATGGCTCCCTCTGCTGGTCCTTCATGTAATTTGTTCAGTTTGCTCCTGTGTTTTAGTTTGATTACTCCCCAGGTGTTTTGTGTTCCCATGATTAGTTATTCACCTTTATATTCTGGGCTCTTCTGCTTCTCAAGCAGGGAGCATTAAGTGTAATGCCTACACCAGCATGGTTGGATGTCCTGTTCAGTTAAGTGCCTTGTTTTTGAGTTTTTGTAAATTAAAAGACTGTTTTTGCTACACTCTTGGAGTTCTTGCTTGCACTTGGGTCTCAACCACACCCCGACCCTGACAGAATGCTCCCCTCCTTTGCGAACCAGCAAGCAGAACTCCATGAGACCTAGTTGGCAAACTTCACTGGGATCTGGCAAACAAACCTGGAGACCCAGCAGGAGTTTTTTTCTTTTTTTTTGTATGAGTTTCTAAAAGGACTGTGCACCGAGAGGAAACGGAGTGGGACAGAGGATCAACTCACTCTTACCTGGCACACTCCCAAGATGGCTTCCATGCCCCCTACGTAGACGAAGATGGTTCCTGACGCCGACGAAGATGGTTCCTGACGCCGACGAAGATGGTTCCTGACGCCGACGAAGATGGTTCCTGACGCCGACGAAGATGGTTCCTGACGCCGACGAAGATGGTTCCTGACGCCGACGAAGATGGTTCCTGACGCCGACGAAGATGGTTCCTGACGCCGACGAGGGTCCTGAAGCTGACGACCTCCTGGCCTTCCTTTTTGAACTTTTTAGTATTTCATAGGTCTAGTCTTTGTGTTTAGTTGTGTTTAGTTTAGTCTCTGTGTTGTCCTTGTGTGTCTTTGACTGGGCCAACCGTCCTTGCGGTTCCTCCCTCCTCCCGCCCTGGTCTTTTGTGGTGGGGAGTTCTTTGGGACGCCAGGGGGCGTCTTTGAGGGGGGGGTACTGTCAGGATGGCTCCCTCTGCTGGTCCTTCATGTAATATGTTCAGTTTGCTCCTGTGTTTTAGTTTGATTACTCCCCAGGTGTTTTGTGTTCCCATGATTAGTTCCTCACCTTTATATTCTGGGCTCTCCTGCTTCTCAAGCAGGGGAGCATTAAGTGTAATGCCTACACCAGCATGGTCGGATGTCCTGTTCAGTTAAGTCCCTTGTTTTTGTAAATTAAAAGACTGTTTTTGCTACACTCTGTGGCCCGTGTCCATGTAAAATGGACCCTGGCCCGCCCTGTGGCCTGCCCTCCGGGCAGAAGCGGAACCGATGCTCAGCACGGACCCTGGCCCGCCCTGCTTCCGCCCTGCTTCCGGGGCCCGCCCTCCGAGCAGAAGCGGAACCAATGCTCAGATCCCTGAAATTCTGACACAAAGAATCACAAGTCCAAGTGTGGACTGTGTCACAGAGCAAACAATAAAAACATGTATCATCTGCAGCATTGTTCATTAAAATGGCTCAACACTATTAATGTATTACAGAAAATATACATACAGTAGGTACACGTGATATTGTAGACCATTGCATTAGGTAATACATTCAGCAAGTACTTTTACTTTAAAGTGAACCTAAACCCTAAGTTAACTTTTTTTAGCTGAGAAACTCCCTAGAATGTGTTTAAAAGGTTTCATAGCACTATATCTGTTAATTTTCATGAAATTGTTCGTATTAGTTTAAAGGAGAAATGAAAAGGGTTTTTAAGCTAATAGTAGTCTATTGAAAAGCATAAAATAAGCTTGTTGAGAAATTTTCACAAGTCAAAAATGTCATCCTAACTCAAATTTAGACTTTGCAAAGTGAAAAAATCTCATCTGGTGTTTTTGACCCCCCTCCCCATGCCTGCTCTCCGTCCCCTGAATATGACATAGGCAGTGCAACGGTCGTCCCTCATACAGTAATATTAGTGTGTGTATCTAGTTGTGGACAAAAAGGTTTCAGTGTGTAGCAATTAGGGATGCAGCAAAAAAAATCTATTTTTTAAAGAATCAAGATTCTTAGTCCTGGCGATTCAGAATCTATTCTAAAAGCCCCAAAATCGATTTTAAAACTTTTTTTAAATTTTATATTGTATTTTTACCGCTCCTGTGCATTCGGCCGCTGTAGAATTTTGGCCGTGTAGGGCCACCGTAGTTAGTTAGCCAGGCAGCTCCCAATGGAGCCTGCTAGCAAGGAGGGAGACAGCATGTTTCAACTTGCTCCTTCATCTTTAAAAATCATTTTAGATCCTACTATGTTCTGGGGAAGACAGAGCTTAACAAGACATTGGTAACTGTTTCAGGACATTTTCAACACCCCCACTTCCACGTTAGCATACGGCGCTAGCATGCTAACGTTAGCATACGGCGCTAGCATGCTAACGTTAGCATGCGGCGGCTAACGCACGGCTATTCGTATTTCCAGGATAGAAATGCCCATTAATGCACTAAATCACCAAACTGTTTTTGACAAACTAAAGTGATATCCTTCAGATTCAAAAAAGTCTTCTGCTTCCATTTTAAATGACAGACAAGAGGACAGTAATGATGGGTTTATAGCTTCAGTCTTATTGTAAGATAGCAAAGGAGGTCTTAATTGCGTCATAAAAGTGCGTCCAGAAAATTACTACAGAAATCACTGAACTTCGGCATGTAGCAGGAAAAATGTAAAAAACTATTTCTTTAAGCTACTGACTTGAAAAAAGCATACTAAGTATGTTTATGTGTTGTTTACTATATGAAATTCTTGTTATATCGATTTTTTCAGATTTGATTACATTTCTCCTTTAAATTGGCAATATTTGGTCTAAAAACGTGTTTAGGTAGTCCTATGGGTTGAACAGAGGTTATTGCACCCTAATTTCCTTATTTGTCTACGATTCGCACAGTGACGTATTTTCGCAAGCTTTCGTCACGGACGTGGTTCAAGCAGAGCCAATCCCCTGCGGAGATGAGACGGTCCTCCCTGCAGTTCATACCTTATATGGAGTGCTACATTTCACTCCTGAAAAGCTCTGCAACAAAGCATATTATAGTTTTCGGAATGGCACTAGTTATTTGTGTATTGTAACTTATTTATTTTAGGAATGTTTTTCACTTCTTCGAAACTGTCTGGTTGTATATGTTTTAATACAGTGCGTTAGAGGAGCAGTGCATGAAAGCCGAGTTGGCTCAGTGGTGTAGACACTGGGTTTGAATACGGGAGACCCGAGTTCGATCCCGGTCACGGAGTACTTTTTTTTTTTTTTTAAAGCCTTTTGTTTTGGATAGGTCGGGTGGAATAGATAAATACATCTACAGTACATGTTTATTCTTTGTTGTTGCTTGGTTTATGTTGTTGGCTAAAGTTCTAGTTTGTTGTAGGTTGTTGCTGGAGGAGGCGTGGACGCAGGAAACCCCCCACCTCCTCCCCTCCTTTAGGCGATGCCTCTACAGTCTATCGGAACGCCCATTTTGTTGAAGATTTTTGAATCTGGACTTGGGGAGGAGTTAAAGATCCAGAGGCCGTTCAGTGACACTTTAATACTTTAAGTATTTTTAAAAGCAAGTACTTATTTACTTTTACTTAAGTAAAAACATTAATATGGTACTTCTACTTTTACTAGAGTACATTTTTGTCTGCT
>JBBPBX010064945.1:0-20099 GCA_038048925.1 Garcialebias charrua | reverse complement strand
CCCACTGTATATAGGTGGATCTGCGGTGGAGGTGGTCTCCAGCTACAAATACCTGGGTGTACACTTGAATGATAACCTCAGCTGGAGCAATAACACCACCAGCCTGATCAAGAAAGGTCATCAGAGACTCTACTTCCTCAGACGGCTGAGACGAGCCGGTCTGAGAAGCCCAGTCCTCACCTCGTTCTACAGGTGTGCAGTGGAGAGCGTCCTGTGCTCCAGCATCAACGTGTGGCATGGAGGCTGCACAGTTGCAGAGAGAAAAGCTCTGCAGAGAGTGGTGAAGGCTGCACAGAAGTCTGTGGGAGTCAGTCTCCCCACCATCACAGACATTTACACCTCCAGATGCAGAAAAAGAGCCACCTGCATCATGAAAGACCTCACTCACCCAGCACACTCACTCTTTGCACCACTCCCCTCGGGACGGAGGTTGAGGAGCATCAAATGTAGAACCACTAGACTGAGAAACAGCTTCTACCCTGAGGCTGTCAGACTCATGAATAAATAAATAATAAGAATAAACACTGCAAAATGTCACATCATACTGATACTGTACTGATCTGTTTCTTGTTGCTGCGTTCATCTGTGACCATCTGCTCATGTTCGTGCTGCTGTTTATAATGATGTTTTTCTACTACATTAGGGCTTAGTGTATTACTAGCTGATGTGATGTCTCTCTTAGTTAATCCTAGATGTTATTATTGTATTTCTCTTGCATTTGTTGTTGGATGTAACTGGGACCCTGTGTACATAATCTCGTTTTCAACACATGTACTACATGCGGTGCAAATGACAATAAATTCTCTCTGACTCTGACTCTGACTCTGACATATGTCAAGGGATTATTGTCGGTATACACTGTGAACTCTGGGGCATAAAATAAATAATCCCTGAACTTTTCACAAATGGCCCATTTAAGAGCTAGGAACTCTAGCTTACCGGAATGTAAACAATAGTTTTTTTCAGCTGGGGTCAGAGTTCTTGAGCCATACGCTATGATTTTTAATTTTCCCCCCTGCCTCTGATACAACACAGCCCCGAGCCCTTTCTCACATGCGTCAGTATGTAAAACAAAGGGTAGTTCGAAGTCGGGGTAGGCAAGCACAGGTGGGTCGGACAGAGTGTCAATGAGCTGCCTCAGGATGTGGTCGTGCTCACCTGTCCAGCTGATAGGAGCCCTTGAGGGCAGCTGAGCACTTCGGGTTTTCTTGGGCTTGGTCTGAGTGTTTTCAGGACTCCCTTTGACTTGTAGGAGGCTGTACAAAGGTTTAGCAATCCTGGAAAAATCTTGAATGTAGGCCCGATAATAACTTAAAAACCCAAGCAGTTTTCTTAACTCACCCACGTTCGTTGGCGTCTTCTGACTGAGTGACTTGACAGCTTCATAGTCCTTTGGATCGATTCGGACCCCCTTTTCTGAAACCAGCCTACCCACATATCTGACCTCTGCTTTGAACAGTTCACATTTGGTTGGGCGAAGCTTAACCCCATGTTGCTGAAGAGCTCTGAGGACCTTGCGCAGCGCCTCAACATGTTCAGTGAACCCCTTTGAATAGCAAAGGATGTCATCCAGATATGGAATGCAACAATCATCACGCAGGGTGTCTAGCATTTCTTCCATACTGCGTTGAAAAGCGGCGGGGGCATTACTGAGACCAAAAGGAATCCTTACCCACTCATATAGCCCCCAGGGTGAGACGAAGGCAGTCATATGGCGTGAACCCTCAGCCATATACCCCTGGTGGTAAGCTTTACCTTGGTCCAGAATGCTGAACCAGCTGTGGCCGCCCAGCGTGTCCAGGAGGTCCCGGATGCGCGGAAGCGGGTGGCGGTCAGGCACGGTCTTCTGATTCAACTGTCTGTAGTCAATGCAAAGTCTTAGCGTGCCATCCCGTTTCCTCACACACACTACAGGCGCAGCAAAGGGTGATTTCGACTTGACTATCCAGCCTTTGGCCAGTAAGTCCTGGATGTATTCTTTCACCTCTTTGTATAATGGCTTGGGGATGGATGTGTATGTGCGTTGGACTGGGATGTCGTCTGTCAGGTTAATGGTCATGTTCAAACTCGGAATATTTCCAATGTCTCCATCATCTCGGGCAAAAGCATTTGATTCCTCAAATAACATTTGCTCTACTTCCTTTTGTTGTTCTGGTGTTAGGTGGCTAATATCCACTGGAGGGTGCCAGTGGGCAGTATTAGATGGCTCTTGGTCTTGACTAGACTTGCTCACAGAGCCAACAATACAGGTGGAGACTGGTGCTGTTTCACAAGGGGTCTTGGGTTGGTCAGTCTCAACTATTTTTGCAATAGGTTCAATAGAACCCAAAACTGTTGAACTAGGTAGTGTCACACTCCGGCTGGAATAATTTGACACCTGTACTTTAATATACGGCCTCTCTGTCTTTTCTATCTGTAAAAGTCCCGCTCCAACACTAAGCTGTTCAAGGTGGACATTATCTAGTACTGGTTCAAACAACACAAGTGACTCTGTTGAGCTAATACTGTCTGGGACTCTACACTTAATGTAAGCCACCTGATTAGGATAGACTATTCCCCCTTTGAAACCTACTTTTACAGTAGCTGGCTCATGTATAGGATGTTCTTTAGCCTGGATGAAACTTACTAGGGTGCTTACAGTAGAAATGTCAGTCCCCATGGCTCTACCAATAAGCTCAATAAGTTTGTAGTTTCCCCCATTGTCTTTAATGAACTCGTGGATTACATTAAAGCCTACTATGGGTCTCTCGATCTTAAGGCGGCTCACAAGGAAGGGTACACGTATCGATAGGCCTGGGTCATTGTTGCCTTCAAGGTTGACTACAACTTCCACCCATCCATCATAAGGTACTGAGTCCCCCGTGACTGCCTTCACATTAAGTTCATCATCCATCAGTTCACTTAAGGATCTAATCTGTTGTCCGGGTAAGTATCTATTTAGCCATGCCTGATCTATAAGACTTACCCCCGCCCCCGTGTCTAATACCACCGTTACCAGGTAACCTGCCATCATACATTTCAGAAGGGACTGGCGACCTACTAGGGGAGCTACTAGACCACGTGGTGTTTCTTTGTCAGTTCCTTGCGAGCATGCACCTAACATCTCTCTGTCAGTAGTGGTTTTGGACCTTTTCTTTGGGTGGGACTGCTGAGGTTTGCCGATCAGAGGTGGTCCCCCTGCTCTGATCGTCTCCCGTTTCCCGACGGCTTAGTTTTCTTCAGGCACCCTACAGCACGATGCCCTTCTTCTCCGCAGACAAAGCAGTGGTTACAGTTCGGGTTGACTTGAGAAGCACAGTTCTGACAGCTCTTTCTTTCTCTTTGAGATCTTCTCTCTGGTTGGGGTCTTGAGCTCCTCTGCTCTGGTGCTGGAACATGAACTGTCCTTGCTTTCAGGTTTTCCATAGCTTGTGTCAGTGCTTCCACCTGGGCGCTGAGTCTTTGAAGTGTGAAGTCATTATTAATCTGATTTACTTTCACGTCGTCCTTTGTTTGCTCTTTCAACTCACTGTTTGTTGTGTGTGCATGACTCACTTTGATGGTAGAACTACGGCCAAGTCGACGCTTCCGCTCGCTTTCCTCCACCGTGGTCTTTATTACTTGGCGAAGCAGTGCCTCATCACTGACAGTGGGGTCACCCAGGAGGGTCTTGAGGTCTCTGCGAACACTGTCGTACTTCTCCCCTATGCCCTGGCAAATAGTGTTGAGAAAGACACACTGAATTGTGGATATATCGTACTTAAAGCGAAACAAAACCCAAATTTAACTTTTTTTAGCTGATAAACTCCCCAGAATGTGTTTAAAATGTTTCAGAGCACTATTTCTGTGTTAATTTTCATGAAATTGTTCGTATTAGTTAAAATCGGCAATATTTGGTCTAAAAACGAGTATTCGTAGTCCTATGGGTTGAACAGAGGTTATTGCACCTTAATTTTCTTGTTGGTCTAGGTTTCGCACAGTGACGTATTTTCGCACGATGTCGTCACAGCCTCTGCTGCCTCAGTATAAAAGTGGAGCCACTCCCCCGAGAAGGTCACTCCCAGGTCACTCCCCCTCCAGAGTTCAGGGGTTGGATTAGCGATTAGCAACATAGCATTAGCATAGAAGAGCCACGATGTTCCAAGAAAGCTCTTCAAACTGATGTTCACCCACCCTTACACCATCAGGTTACAATCCGTTTGGAGGTGAGTACCATTTTACACCTTTCATTCCATAATTTATCTTTTGAGTACATGACGTGTTTCTTCATGTGCTGTGTTTGCGACCTGCAGCTTTGCTTCGGTGTGGCCCCACAAGGTCGTGGCGTTTTTATCTGTTGCTGATCAACGTTAGTTTGTGGTTGTGTTTAAATGCTCAAAATCTAGTGTTTCTTATGAACACCGCAGAGTGTGTGAACTCTTATGAACTCTGATAAAGAAGACCGTGACATAAAAAAACAATGGAGACTAGCTGGCGCTAATTTTAGCTGTTGTACTAGTTACAGTACGATGTTTTAGACACGGTGTACTTTTGCTGCAAATAATAATGTTGTGCATCAAAGGTATTTATAAAATAATGTGTACTTGTGAATGAGTATCATGGGCAGCAGTATTTATTTTGCACTGGGTCATCTGTTTAACAGATCAACAAAGTGAAAACAAGTACAGTATGCTTGTTTGTAAGGTGATTAAAATGTGTTGTTCTTTTTTTATTTCCATGAGGCGTTCCACATCCAATCTGAGCCGTGCTTCACAGACATCAAGCATCAAGGAGACATGTAGACATGTCACTTTGGAGGTGACATATATGAGAGCTGATTCACCAGGTACATGTATTCATGTTTTATTTATTACTTTTGTACCCTACCCTCTGTCTGCAGGTATTAATATTATTAATTATGTTTTTATTATTTTATTTATTACTTTTATTATGGCGGACATTTATATAAAAAAAGTTTAAAAAAAGTTTATGCAACATTAATTCTTGTTTATTTGTTCATTGCTACCTGTCCCAACATTTTGGGGATTTGTTGACACTGTGAAATTTTGAATCAACATCTTTCTCCATTAAAATGTTACATTTACTCAGATTAAACTTTTGATCTTTTCTCTTTTCAGGACTGCAAATATCCAGGGTCGGGATGGAGTGAGGGAAGTCGACCGCTGCATCGTGTCCCAGATTTGTCCTCATGCATGAGGGAAAAAATAAATAAACAAATTGATTACAAAAACTAGTTGTCTATGATTCATTTTATTAACAGTAAGTTACTTCAAAACAACAAAAGGTTCTGAAAACACATGGGACACCACCCCAGCTCCTCTGTTTGGACGCAGTGGACAGCAGAACGAGGAGTCCCAACCACCTTCAGGATGCTCCACCTTCCAGCCAGAAACGAACACCAGGGTCTCAGCTGTACCAACATTGTCGTGGATGCAGGTCTCAGGAGATGAAGCTCTGGCCGAGACTCTGCATCATCTTCTTGGTTAAAGTAATCCTGGCTGCAATTACTCTGTGTGGCTGCTGGGTGCTTTGAGTCATCACAGTTATCTGAAAAGAACATTTTAAAGGATACACAGTACATGTATTGTTAAATTTATTGCAATTGGTTTGGTTTGCATTAAGAAATATTTTCTCATTAATCTTATCAGCTGTGCTGTGCCCAGTTTTGATTAGCTGACACATAGCTTAAACAAATACTGTATACATGTCCTAACAAATATATATTGTACAAGCTTATCTAATGTTTCTAAACACGGATACAGTATTTGGAAACCAAATAAAAGATTTTACCACTGTTTGGTGCTAATTAATAGTCAATTCAAAAAACAATGTGTGTTTAGTTCTGGGTTGCATAACAAAAATAAGCCAAAGCGTCAAACAAACCCTACCCTATAGAGGGTAGGAAAAATCAATATTTTATAATAAAATTTATTATGAAACGTTACTTTTGGAATGTGCTAAGTAATAAGATGTGGCAAATTAAAATGACAAAAACACAGCTGTACACCGCATGCCATGCAGCTAAACAGGTTTTTAATGTGTTCTGTGTTCAGAAGCATACGCATAAGCTGTGTGTGTGTGTGATTAAATGCACGCAACAACATTTTACAACTGTTATTTTGGTAAAAGTTTAGGTATTTACTTACTGAAGACGTGACTATCCGCCATTTTGAAATCTAAACTTGGGGAGGGGTGGGAGTTTACCACTAGAGGGGGCGTGAACACAGGACAACCTCAACCTCCTCCCCTGCTCGACTCTCGACACGCCTATTTTGAGGGAAAATTTCAAACTGCTTCGGGGGAGGAGTTACCGATCCACAGGGTGTGGAGTCGCTCTTTAACGACTGAGTCTGGTTGTCTGAGTGAGAACCGGATCTTTTGTTTCAGTCCAATCATTCTATATAAAAACTGCTGAGGCGTCTCATTTTCAAACTGCTTAGCACACATTAAATCTTGAAAGAGTTCTGTGCTGCTTTTCTCACCTAAGTGAGACTGCAGGAAACTTTTAAGCTCAGAAACTGTGAGATCGTCTTTTATTGTTAACATATCTCTGAAGTTACCTGGTTTAATAAGACGTAGCACTCCTCTAATCACCTCATTTGGAGTGTGATTCTCCCTGAGACCCTCATCTATCTGTTTACAGATGCTGTTGTACCCAATTTCTGATGTCGTGTCACTAATCATCCCACCATGCACTTTGAATTCTCTACGGGACAGCAGTGGTAAATCTTTCATGGCTATCATACTCTCACCAGTGTAACTTGGAACGGACGGCTGGGGTGGGCACAGAGGTTGATGGGGTTGGAGGGTCGGGACAAGTGGGTCCCCTGTAGCTGGTGGAACTGATGCCCAGGTTACCTGCTGGTTGCGAGATTGGCTGGTGTGAGGTGGTGTTGGACTCAGTCCCTGTGGGTCTGCGCCGCCATCGCCGCCTTGTGGCTGAACACGGGGAATGGCCTGCTCACTTGTACAGGTAGTCCCCGATTTACGAGCGCTCTGATCTGCGAGGTTCCAGACTTACGAGCTGCGAATTTTTGGAAAAAACGAAAAAAATACTGAGTTTTCATGTGTTTTTTCACCACAGTTAGTTAGCTAAGCATATGGACACACGTTTCCGATCATTTTTATGCACTCATAAGCAGTTTTTGGATGAAAATAGAGTGTTTGTAGTCGCGCTAGCGAAAACCGTTCCAATTTACGAGCGAAATTCCGGATTTACGAGAGAAATGGCGGCCGTTCCAAATTACGAGATTTCCGGTTTACGAGCGCCTCGTTGTAACGGATCTCGCTCGTAAATCGGGGACTACCTGTACTTGCTTCAGCTTCAAAAGACACTGTAGTTTGTCCACGATTCACCATAGTCCCATCTATGATACATTCTAGTCTTTTTAATAATGGCAAACCCTGGTCCTCCCGACCCAGGATTGTTGAACATGACAGGTAGGTAGTCAAATATTCAACACAACTTTCTTCATCGTCTTGAATCAACTTACTAGAGTCCAGTCCTTCAACGTCTCCAAGAGAAGTTGCGATGAGGTGGGCTTCACTACCTGTTAGCTGGTGTAACTTCTTCTTGATGCTCCAAAGAAGTTGTTTTCTCTCACCGGAAGACATCTTGCTGATCTCGGCCGCTTGAGTCCACAGTGCTGCACTCTGTAGGCGGGTACACCCTTTTCACTGGTTACCGGCCTCACCTCTGCACACTGGGTCACTCCTGGCACTGAGAACGTGTAGCACGAGAGGTCCTGGTGGTCGGTATCATTGGATCAGCTGTAGCCCATGGATGTGTGGCGTGCTGATCCCGGACGAGCCCCCACAATCTGTTACAGGTCCCGAGTGTCAGGACTGCTGCAACAGTGATGACACACCATCTGAAGAATAATAAAATTAGGAGTCAAAGATGACGACCATTGTTTCTCCGTTTAGATCCAGAAAGCATGTTTATTTATAGGATTTGTTAACAAACCAATATTTTACAGTGTACCTGTATGGTATTAATGATTTACAAACCCGGTTTCCTTCTTTTACCAGTGTTACAGTAATTAACCTTTTCACATTTTCACCCTTCACTTAGATGAAGACAATATGTCAAATACTGCATCTAGCTCTATATTTACTTAACAAACCAATATTTTACAGTGTACCTGTATGGTATCAATGATTTACAAACCTGGTTTCCTTCTTTTACCAGTGTTACAGTAATTAACCTTTTCACATTTTCACCCTTCACTTAGATGAAGACAATATGTCAAATACTGCATCTAGCTCTATATTTACTGATAAGCATTTAAAATGTACACTGACTTTAACTGAACACCGATCAAAATAAAATGACAAGACTTACAAAACAAATGCAGAATCTAACCTTGTTCCACCTTTAACCTCAGTTCCCACACTTGGTCTGAATATCATTCAAACAAAACAAAGTGATCCTCAACCCGGAGTTAGTAAGATATCAAATCCTTCTATTCACTTTCCCGCGAGACCTTCCCAGCGCGAGCTGGCATCCTGCCAGATTTAACGTGACTATTTACTTGCAACTACTGCACAGAAACCGCCACACAGTGATATGTGCTGTTCACATAAGAGGTAAACATCTTACATCGTAGTTGTGATGTGTTTTCACCATGTACTGACCTGAAGAATAATAAAATTAGGAGTCAAAGATGACGACCATTGTTTCTCCGTTTAGATCCAGAAAGCATGTGAAGCCGTCCGTCCCCAAAACCAACCTGGAAGCAACGCACCCCCCCAAAACAAAGGTTCCGCTTCGTCATCACCGCTCCTCAGAAAAACACTATTAAAATGCAGGCATATTAACTTGCCGAACCACAAACCAAATAGAACATATATTTGAACATATAGGATCAGCTGCACATGGAAATACTTTACATTCATAAGAAAACCAAATATTGTGGTGACATTTTCAGGTGCACCACATATATATATACACATATATATATATATATATTTAACAATCGGTTGATGACAGGTGTGTTGTTGTGCCTATAGGTGATTGTAGAGCGTTACATCCGGGAGAGGACTCTTCCTCTGCTGGACAAAACAAAGTTTCTGGTTCCCTTCGAGCTCACTTTGGGTCAGTTCCTCTGCCTGCTCAGGTAAATCCTCCCTCCAGGTGTCATATTCATCACCATCCTCTCATTTTCTCTCTGCTCTCTTTCTCCCACCTTCAATCTACCTCTCTGTTCATCTTTCCCCCCATGCAGGAATAAATTCGCACTGGACCCGTCCCAGACTCTGTTCCTGCTGGTGGCAGAGAGAAGCATGTCCTGCATGTCCTCCAGCATGGGAGAGATCTATTCTCGCTTCAGAGATGCTGATGGCTTCTTGTACATCACCTACGCCTCGCAGGAGGTGTTCGGAGCCTCTGAGCTGGCAGCCAGGCCGTGTTGCTGAGGCTGAGATAGAAATGAACTGAAGCCTGGCCAACATCACACAGTCAGGCTGGAGGAGGGGAAAGATCCAAATGAGCCAAATGAGACGGTGTTGTACCCAGGTGTGTGCTCCAAACTGCACATCTGCCTACCTCATCAAACCTCTTCTTACTGGACCCTCCAGCTCACAAAACCAGACTAAAGAGGCCCAAAAGGACCCTGATGGAGACGTTTGTTTGGACCAGCTGGCTTTCGTTTCATCCGTAGCCTTCACTCAATCACCTGCACTCTGTATAGATAATTGAATATTTTGTTAATTTTAAACAGAGTTGAAATCCTCACAGACTTCATAAACATACAAGATTGTGTTTTTGTGATGTTTTGTCTACTTGCAGGTCAGACATGTTGAAGTGTGTTTCTCTATGGCTGCAACTTTTAGTTATTAAAGCATCAGGTGGCACCAACAAACCAGGTCAACAGCAGGTACCTTTTTCAGTTCATTGTCTACTCAGCACTTAACTCTTCATCCTCATCTTCATCTGCCCAAGAATGTGAACTATAGTCCCACAGACTCATCATCGAACACCGAGGTCCAGTTAGACGTCTGTTTCTGCTGCTCTGATGTGTCTCTGTGTACAAACAGCGAAATAAATTCTTATTTCACTCCACGAGCTGTGTCAGGTTGTGTTCCATTATACAGGTGTGCTAATCATTTTACATGAATTAAAGAGTTCCTTAAAGTTAGCTTACCTTAAATAAAGCTTAAACTTCAAAATGTCGTGCAACAGTTGTGCTTGTACAACCCAGTTAAAACCTTTGGGGGGAAAATGTCAAAAAGAACAGAAAGAAAAAGCATTTTCTGCAAACATGCAGCATCAACATTGAATGACAGCTGAAATTTGAAGAGGAAGCTAAAGTTGAGCTGTTAAAGCTAAAAATAAAACTTGCTAAAAAACTTGAATACGGTAGTCAAAATCTGAAATCTTAAAAGTAGTAAAAGGCTTGCTGAAAGCTTAAAGAAGCAAAAATGCTAGCTGAAAGTATAAATGTTGGTTAAAAGTGGCAAAATGAGAGCTAACCCCTTGATGTATCAAAATGCTGACTGAAAACTAAATATTGAAAATGCTTGCTAAAAGGAAAAAGCAGAAGAGATAAAAACTAAAAAGTAGTTTAAGAAGACAAAACTAGGGCACTATGTTGAACCATACTTCAGAGAGAACAATGTTTTTTAAGGAACTGAATATATTTCAACACGTTTCTATGAGTGAAATATTTGTAAATTAAATATTTGGAAAATGTATAAGTTACAAAAAGTCACAGCACTCATCTCATGTACAGTACTGTATGAGTTTTTGAAATGGCCAAAATAGTACAAAGTATTGTTGTAAAATCACACCGAAACATAAAAAGCAGGAAAACAAATGTCTTAATTTGTATTAACTCTTATCTTAGATTTGTTTAAAACACATGTTGAATGAGAAAAACGGCATAGAATTGTTAAAAAGGTCAAATTGTTCCTTTTTTTTTTATAGTAACACACTCGTTTTAAGACTGGGTCTAGTTGAACAGGTGGACAAAATTAGACTAAAACTGTATGAAATAATGTGCTTTACAAACTTGGGTTCTCAAATGTAGAACACTGTTCAGAGCAAAGTGATGAATCTGATCCTGTCCATTTGTGAAGCTGGAATCAAAATCAACATTTACTTGTTTTCTTCAAGCAATATTTTCATCTCAACCACATGTTTTTTGTTAATAAATGACGGGATACTTTGTCTTCTCGTGGTGTCTAATATTTGAGAACATCCCAGCCTGGTTCTTCCAAATCAAGGTTGTTTGACCTTTAAGTGCACAAACAGAAGCTCAGAAAGACCTATAAAGTTTTCAGTTCAGTTTACAGTATTTCTACAAGGCTAATTCACATCAGTGTCATCAGGGCTCTGGTAAAAGCATCCACATTATAAAAAGCCAGTTAGTAAAAGTTATCTAATGAAGCCAGCAGATTGTGTTAAAGCTCCACTTGGCTGCAAACTCCCCTCCTGAGCAAGCACACTGGTGACAGTGGAAAGGAATGACTCCCTTTTCAGCAGAGCAAGGCTCAGAAGCTGCACCTGGCTGGGGGTTAGAGAAGGCAGGAAAGAGACAAACACACAAAATGGCTGCTCCAGGTGTAGTTTCTGTGGGAAGAAAGACAAAAAAACACCCGTGCTAATGATAAAAATATAATTACTAACACAAAGAGAAGAGCGGCAGAGTGAGGAAGAGCGTGTCCTCCACTGCAGCTAAACTATTTAACACTTCGAAACTCAGAATAGACAACCGTACTTAATTAACCTCTCCGGGGTTTTTGGTTATTACTAACGAGGTTCTATGTTGGGCACAGAGTGATTTGTTCTTGCACACAGGTGCTTCATTCCTCACCCGCCTCCGACAAGTGACGCTCAGGCCTCATGATCATGTTGCATAAGGCCGAGCCAGTCGACTCTGCGCTGGGTTCAGTGTGTCAGGCGGGTGGAGGGACTCTTCGGCTGTTTCACACACACGTAGGAGACTAAAAAAAACAAAAACGCTCGAGGCAGAAAAACAAACGGCTGAAGAGCATCGATGTGACGCTGCGACAGAGACAAGAAGAAACACACCTGACCATACGAACATGTGATGTACAGAAAAATGTTGCACCGCTTGTTTCACACCAGTGTGGCCATTCCTGCAGACTGGAGGGTTAAAACACACGCTGGACAAGGAGAAACATCTGCAACCGAATGCACTCATGGAAGTTCATTTGATGGATTTCAGTAAGAATGAATGATTTTACGACTTTGAACAGCATGAGAAATGCAAAGATTGTCCCTATTTTGTCATTTTTGTGTGTTTTTATGAAGTAACCATCTCCACAGGAAAGGTCAGACTCAAAGGCTATAGCATCTTATCATTCAAGGCAACACAACTGTTAACAAAAACAAATGGAAAGCAAGCATGCACAAAAAAAGCTACCAGTAGAAATAACCTGTAATAACATACAGACACTAGAGGGCGCCACAGGACTAATAAAACATGGTTTTATGTCTGCAGGATGGAGATGGTGAGACAAAAGCATGACGGTGAGTGTAATAGAATAAAATGTTTCAGGTGAATCAGCACCCTCAGCTGTGATTCAAGGTCACAATGTTTCCACGCAGCCAGCCGATGTTTACGAGACAGAACTGAAGACGTGTGGAAACATTCGATGCGTTCAGGTTGTTACGATTACAAACACAGGAAAAACACAGGATAAATACATTAATCCCTGAGGGTGAGGGTTTTGGTTTCTTCCATTTGCTTCGCGTCTGAATCGTGTAAACAAAAACAAGAGTTAAATCTGGTTTATGAGTGTGGGTTTAAAATAAAATATTTTTTAATACGAGCTTCCTCTTTATGTGCTACTTTGATATTTTGTAAAATTTCTCAACATATGCTCAAATATCTGCTTCACCGCTATTTTAAATATGAAAATATTCACCCAGAATCAAATCACGTTGACTTTTTTTGTTCTCCTGCAGCCTCCATTTTGAGTCTGTCTGACCTACAGAGGGCACAAGATTTGGGACAGGAAATCCACAGGACGACTTCAGGACGACCTTGACGTGACCCACACAGGTAAGAGGCTACAAAATAAAAGCACAAGACTGTTCACATTCACTCTGCTAATATTTATTTTAGAAATTTTTATACGTTTTTCTTGCTTTTAAAGTGGAAAGTTTTCAATAAGGCTTTTCTGATGACACATTTAACAATCTTTGTTGTGTCAGTGGAAGATTCATTACAAGTCCGTGTAAGTACGAGTCACACAAAACAAGAAGGGTTCACAAAGAGTCTAACAGTCAGGAAATACAAAAATATAGATAAAACAATTTTAACAGCTGTTTTATTCCATTTCCTCTTTCTCTCCAAAAGACAAAAAAACTATTTCTTTGGATCAACATGTGGACTGTAGAAGACTCTATTCAGAATGCATAAATCCATGTTCATCCCCATCACTCTTTATTCCACCTTGGGTTTTATTTCATCATTTTGTGAACTCCCTGCTCTTTTTTTCTTCACATGAATACTTTCCCCCCCCCCAATGAATGCCCGCCCCCCAGAAAGCCTCCAGTCTCTCTCTGGTCAGATCACAGCGCTGCCTGGTCAAGACGCCCGGGGACTCACAGTTTGAAGGCGGACGATGCAGTTCGTGCTCGTGGTTGAACTTTTGGCACTGAGAGTCCCTGACACGAGTGTTGACTGATCTCCAGGCTCCGCCCCCTCCTCTCTGGACCTTCAGTCTTGCTGAACTGTACCACGTTTTGATGGGGGCACCAGGTGAGTGGGCAGTGCACCCGGCAGCTCGTGGCCCTCCAGCTTCACCTTGATCAAGTGGTTGGCCAGGGCGAACTCCTCGTCATCAAGGTAGCCATCTTTGTCCACGTCTGCCAGCTTCCAGATCTTTCCCAGGACTGTGTTGGGCAGTTTGGACTTCAGCATCTCCTTTTTGGCTGCAGCTCCAGACACTTTGCCGTTGATGGGGGAGAGCGTGTAGAAGATCTCATCGTATGTAGGCTTGTCGCGACACACCACCCACTCCAGCTCGTCGATGCCTTCGCTGGCCCCCTCGCCGTAGCCGTGGCCAAAGGGTCCGCTCATGGTTCCCTCAAAGGCTCCGCCCTTCACAACCTGGCTTGGCATGGCGGCTTCTTCCTGACGCACCATCGCCATGAGGCGGGCGATGTCGTTGGCGAGCATGTCCTCCACGGCCTCCAGCAGCTTGGGTTTCAGCGGTGCAAACTTGGTGAAGTCCTGGTTGTTCAGCAGCTCCTGAAGAGCGGGGAGGAGAGAGACGGGAATCAGTGATGGAAATAGATCAGTCGTCAATGGCTACCGACCGGAGCAGAATACAAGAAGCAGGATTTCCTGACGAACCAGGAAAAATAAATCTCCATCCCCGTTCTGGCCCATCCTGGAGGGCAAGAGCAGGAAACGAGGGCCAAGATGTGAAGACTAGAGGTTGGAAGGTCATTGTACTAGTAAAGGTTTGTTCCTACACACAGAAATAACCATTTCATCTGCAGTTTCCTGTCTGCGCCGCCACACCAGCTGGCATCAGATGTAGAAGTGGCGTTAACACTTTGGTTGTTTTACGTTTCGGTTCTTACCTGCATCTTTGCAAGGTTGGGGAAATCTCCAGGGGAGATCTGGTGCTCCTTCTCTATTTTGTGGTAGATTTCTCCCAGACTGGCTATCAGCTCCTTCTTCTTGGTGTCCTTTCCAAACACACTGGGCATCTCCTTTTTCAGAGAGCTGATAATGTAGGCCTGAACCTGAAGGCCACACGAAGAAACATGTCAGTGGTTTCAGACTTCCTATTGTGTACACTTAAAATAAGGCAACATGTCATTTTTTTATAAGCCAAAATAAATACATTTTAAAAAGCAGCTCAATGTAAATTACAGTCCTGAGTCCTCAAAGTCTTTTATGTGGTAAGAATAAACTGTTCTTCAGTATTTCTCAAATGACATTTTCTAAAACACCATCATCTTCAGTTCTGCTTGTTGCACTTGTTGTGAACTCTCGTTTACAGAACATGGGTTTTGGTTGAGAGAAACAAAGACAAGTCTTACTTTCCACCAGCTTACATTATAAACATTGATTCAGCTATAAACATTTCTCAACCTTTGACCTGACTTTGAAATGAACTTTGCACTGAAATCATAATTTTCTGGATAACAGCTCGTGACTCAAGCTTCAGCTGTGACTTTAATGAAAACTGGTTCATAGCTTTCAGAAAGTTTGAAATTTCACACAAACCTTCACTGTCTCACAACGTAACCTGTAAATGCCTGAGATTTTTTTTTTTTAACTAAGCAATGCCGATATGAATCTCAGCTGCATGGCTGAGGCTTGAGGTCGTGTGAAGACCAACCTTGGCGAGACGCGCTCGCTTGATGAGGTCATTGAGTTTGCGCAGAGCAGCGTTGCGTGGCAAAGACTGAATGTCCAGGAACAAGTCCTGTTCCTCCGCCTCAAACAACTTCCTGTTGTCAGGGACCAGCAGGGGCTGGGCCCAGAACGAGCCGATGTACACACGCACCACCTGGAATAAAGTTCACACAGATTAATCTTCACTGATCGCCGTGCCCATCAGGTCATAATTATCTGCCTGCACCCACATGAGGAAATGCTTTCATGGGGCAGAATCATGACACTGCAGTCTGGCTGTTGTACAAAAAGACTAAATAAAATAAACTTCACGTGTCCAAGAGGTTCATGGGGCAGAATCATGACACTGCAGTCTGGCTGTTGTACAAAAAGACTAAATAAAATAAACTTCACGTGTCCAAGAGGCAAATAGGATGTGAGACTAATATGCATTTCTACACTACGAAGCTAAAATACAGATTCAGAATTTTGTGCATCGCTTTCGGTTTAAAACATCCACAAAGTAATTCTGTGTCAAAGTCCATGAATAACGATGATCCAAAGGTTTCAGCTGATGAATGAGAACCTGGATCAAACATTAACTGAACAATCATGAGACTGCCGCATGAGAGGACATGGGATTTGAAAAGGATGGTAATATAACTTTTTCCACTTTCATTATTTTCAACATTAAAGAATTTACTTTGCGTTTTGGTTACAGCGAGCCTGAGAACTATCTGATTTCCCTTGTCCTTGGTTTAAAAAAATAAATTGAATTAAATAAACTTTTGTTCTGATCCGCCCAAAGATGATCAGATTTTTCTTTGAAACATTAACAGATGGTGCAAAGCTTAGCAAAAAGATAATCGCTGCCAACATAGATGCTAATATTTAACAAATATACTGTCCAAAGGCACACAGGAAAATTAAAAAGCTTTGTACCTCGGGCGTGTTGATGATTTTTCCCAAAGACCACATCAGCGCTCCGTAGACCCTCATCAGCTGCTGAGTGCTGATCTGATCCGCTTTGTTCAGCACCACGCGCATCTTGTCCTCGTGGTTCTTGAGAGCACGGATCACCTCGGAGAACTCGTCTGAGATGTCCAGTTTGTGAGCGTCGAACAGGAGGATGATGCGGTCCACGCGCTCGGCGAACCATTCCAGTACGGCGGCAAAATCATAACCTGGACGGAGAAAAAAGGGGTAGAAAGAGGCTCTTTAACCATCTGTGAGAGAATCATTTCATTGTTTTTAGTGTCATTTATAGTCAACAAAACCTCTAATCTTTTATTTAAGTTAGGAACAACTGTCTGGGGTTAGTTTCTGGAAAAGATGCTAAAAATAATTTGCATAAAGCCGTTTCTGAATAATAACATCCATAATAATTCTCGTGAACGTCACTCACTGTTGGCACGTAAAGTGCTGGTTTGTGCTCTGAATAGAAGTGTTGTGTTTAGAGTTTTATTTTTATAATTCAGGCGTGTTGATCCAGTAATGTTTAGAAAAGAGAGCCCTTTTCCACCTCTGGTTATTGTTTAACCAGTTGCTCTGACAACAGGAGTGGAGTCTACAAAGACACAGACGGTTTAAAACTAAAGCCCACTGGACACGGCACATTTCAGCTGCACAGAAATGACATCAATTGTAGAAAAATAAATAAATAAAAAACAACCCAGTCAATAATGAAATATAAACACTATTACCAGGCAAGCACAGAAAACGTTGGTTACGTATTGTAACCCCAGATTCTATGAGTGTAGCGTAGCCCTTTAACCACGCCTATTGGGTGTGTCCCTGCGCTTCGCGCCAACATTGAAGACCTTTTAGTCCACGCCCACCTGCTGTGGGCCCCACCTATGTCCACTATAATTCAAGGTGGACTATAGTTCTGCTCCCAAAAGGCAATATTTTTCTTCTGCCAAAAAGAGCCAGGGAGGCCCAGGGTTAAAGGGCTACGCTACACTCATAGAATCTGGGGTTACAATACGTAACCAACGTTCTATTTCGTGTAGCTCCGCCCTTTAACCACGCCTATTGGGTTAAAGGCGGAGCATGATATGGTCCATGCCTCACTGGGTCTAATTGGAACCATAACACACTCTGTGAGTCGCCAATACCACAATAAATATGAAAAATGCACCATCAGTTGAGAACACCAGGTGCAGCAGGTGAGACAACCTTCCTATTTGACGGCCATGAATAACCGTATATTCATAGTTTGAGTCAATAAAGACAGAAACCACTGTGTCATCTTAATAAAACTTTTATTGAAGATGAAACAATTAATCTGCAGCAACCCTGAGAACAGAATGAGTCAGAGAAGAGCTGGAAACATCTCGTAAGTAAAAACGGATGAAAGGAGAGGCTGACGACCAGGAGGCCGCCAAGCAGATATCCTGCACAGAAACACCTCTGTACAGGGCTGTGGAAGCTGCGATTCCTCTCGTAGAATGAGCTTTAATTCCCTCAGGAGGCTCGAGACCCGCAGAGCTGTAGGCCTGAGCAATAGCTTCACACAACCAGTGTGACAGCCGCTGAGAAGTCAGAGGTTGACCTAGAGACTGACCTCTAAAATGAACAAAAAGCTTATCCGATTTACGTATTGCGGCAGTGCGAGCCACATAACACTTTAGTGCTCGTACTGGGCAAAGCAAATGAAGACGTTCTTCCTCTGCACGGGTGTGAGGGGGAAGACAAAAGCCGTCCAGAGTAATGATTCTGGATTTAAATGAACTCGTGATGCTTTTAGGGATAAAAGCAGGGTTCGGCCTAAGCTCAGCTGAGCTCCCATCCCCTTGAATCTTGAAAAAGGAGGGAGAAACAGACAGGCCTGTCAAGTCGCTTACCCTCTTAGCTGATGTTAGGGCTAACAACAGAGCCGTTTTAAAGGATAAAAACTTTAACGGGATCTGATCCAATGGCTCGAATGGATCTTCAGTTAATGAATTCAATACAGTAACCAAATCCCATTGTGGAGCCAAGGTGCGTGAGACTGGTCTTAACCGTCTGGCACCTTTCAGGAAACGCTTCACTAGGAGATGACTAAACACAGTTTTATCATTAAACCCCTCGTGGCAGGAAGATATTGCCGCAGCATAGAGTTTAATGAATTCAATACAGTAACCAAATCCCATTGTGGAGCCAAGGTGCGTGAGACTGGTCTTAACCGTCTGGCACCTTTCAGGAAACGCTTCACTAGGAGATGACTAAACACAGTTTTATCATTAAACCCCTCGTGGCAGGAAGATATTGCCGCAGCATAGAGTTTAACTGTGCTGAAGGCCAAATTCCTGTCCAGCAGTAGCTGTAAATATGACAGAATGGAGACCAGAGGACATGAGGATGGATCCAATTGATTCTCCAGGCACCACCGCTGAAAAGCAGCCCATTTGGATGCGTAAACAGCCGTAGTGGACACTGCTCTTGCTCCCTGGATGGTGCATATAACGTCTTTAGAAAACCCAAGGTTTTCTAAACGCTCACGTTCAGCAACCAAACCAGAAGATGTTGACCTATCACTGGAAAACTCTTTATTGCTCCCCCCGCCTGTAGGAGAGCGTCGTCTCTCCAGGGGAGTCTCCATGATCTGACTGTCAGCTGCTGAAGCGCCGGGAACCATGGTGCGTTCAGGCGCTCCGGTGCAATCAGGATCATTGGTAACTTCTCCTCCTTCACTCTCTCCAGCAGCGCTGATAGTAGAGGAACTGGAGGAAAAGCATAAATTAGTGTTTGAGGCCACGGTCTGTGGGCAAACGCATTCACCCCCAACGGGGGATTGTCTCGAGGACTTAACGAGTAGAACAGGGGACACTGAGCGTTTTCCCTGGTGGCCATTAAGTCCACCTCTGCTCTCCCGAACCTGCTCCAAATTTGGGAGGCTAGGTCCGGGTGGAGAGTCCAATCTCTGTCCAACGGCCCGCCGCGGGACATAATGTCTGCCCCTGTGTTCAGCACACCTGGAATGTAAATTGCCCTCAGTGATTTCAGATGTGTGTGGGCCCAACAGAGCAGCTCTCTGGCTGTGTTCAGGAGCTGAGCTGACCTTACTCCGCCCTGTCGGTTGATGTAAGCAGCTGCCGCTCTGTTGTCTGTGTGAACAAGCACATCCTGACCCTTGACCTCGTGGACAAAGTGTTTGAGAACCTTGTGCACCGTTAAAAGCTCCAAGACGTTTATGTGAAGGGACGTGCCTGGCGGCCACGCCCCTTTCACCGACTGAGACAGGTAAGTCCCTCCCCAGCCGGAGAGAGACGCATCCGTAAATATCATTTGAAAAGACGTCACTTTCCCTAGGGGAACCCCTTCTGCTAAGATCCTGGGATTCCCCCAGTACACTAGGTCCGCTTCTACTGACGGCGGAACCGTGACTCGGCGATGTTTGTGACGTACCGGGTCGATCCTCTGTCGTGCAAACCATATCTGTAGCCGACGCATGTTTAACAAACCCTGTTTTACAACCGCGTGGGCAGACGCCATCATTCCCAATAAACGCATTATTGACAACGCTGGTACAGATCTGTGACGCTGGACATACCGGAGGAGTGACGTCAGCGAGTCCTTCCTCTGGTCCGATAAGACTGCTGTCATGGTCTGTGAGCAGAAAACAACTCCCAAGAAGGTTATTTTCTGAGCTGGAATCACAGAACTTTTCTCCCAGTTCACCGCGAAGCCCAGGCGGGATAGATGATTCACCAGATCGACTGTCTGGGCTTCCGCTTCCTGTCTCGAGCCAGACAGAAGCAGTAGATCGTCGAGATAGAATAAAATTCTGACGCCCCTCGAACGAAGCGGCTG
>JBBPBX010064944.1:0-20099 GCA_038048925.1 Garcialebias charrua | reverse complement strand
ATAGATAGATAGATAGATAGATAGATAGATAGATAGATAGATAGATAGATAGATAGATAGATAGATAGATAGATAGATAGATAGATAGATAGATAGATAGATAGATAGATAGATAGATAGATAGATAGATAGATAG
Source organism: Garcialebias charrua (assembly GCA_038048925.1). Lineage (NCBI taxonomy): Eukaryota > Metazoa > Chordata > Actinopteri > Cyprinodontiformes > Rivulidae > Garcialebias > Garcialebias charrua. The sequence continues at coordinate 19,963 of JBBPBX010064944.1, read as the reverse complement.
ATAGATAGATAGATAGATAGATAGATAGATAGATAGATAGATAGATAGATAGATAGATAGATAGATAGATAGATAGATAGATAGATAGATAGATAGATAGATAGATAGATAGATAGATAGATAGATAGATAGATAGATAGATAGATAGATAGATAGATAGATAGATAGATAGATAGATAGATAGATAGATAGATAGATAGATAGATAGATAGATAGATAGATAGATAGATAGATAGATAGATAGATAGATAGATAGATAGATAGATAGATAGATAGATAGATAGATAGATAGATAGATAGATAGATAGATAGATAGATAGATAGATAGATAGATAGATAGATAGATAGATAGATAGATAGATAGATAGATAGATAGATAGATAGATAGATAGATAGATAGATAGATAGATAGATAGATAGATAGATAGATAGATAGATAGATAGATAGATAGATAGATAGATAGATAGATAGATAGATAGATAGATAGATAGATAGATAGATAGATAGATAGATAGATAGATAGATATGATATGATATGATATGATATGATATGATAGATATGATATGATAGATATGATAGATATGATAGATATGATCATATCATACTCGGTGCTATTTTCCAGAAACACAACATACCTTTCCACTTCTACGCTGATGACTGTCAAATTTACTTCCCCCTAAGACAAAATGGTACAGGCTCTATTCAACCTCTGCTCGACTGCCTGGCTGACATCAGGGACTGGATGGCTTTAAATTTCTTAAGCTTCAATGATAAGAAGTCTGAAGCCATATTGTTCCTTCCCAATGACACAACCTCAAACCACTGCATTGACCTGTCTGCTCTACCCCTGTCCGAAAAACAAAAAGTCAAAAATCTGGGAGTGATAATGGATCCTTCCATGAAACTCAACAGTCATGTAAACATGATCGTCAAATCCTGTTTTTTCCAGCTGAGGCGTCTGTCTAAGCTGAAGCCCATATTATCCAAAAACAACCTGGAGACAGTGATTCACGCATTCATTACATCTAGGCTTGATTACTGCAATTCACTTCTGTTTGGCGTCAGTCAAGCCACCATTGCACGATTACAACTGGTTCAGAACGCAGCTGCCCGATTTTTAACCAGCACACGCAAAAGAGAGCACATTACACCAGTCTTGGCCTCCCTTCACTGGCTACCGGTTCATCTTCGAATCCAATTCAAAATTCTCATGTATGTCTACAAATCGCTGAACAGTCTCGCCCCCGCCTATCTCTCGGATCTGATACACCCATATGTCCCTCCACGTGCTTTGAGGTCAGAGGATCAGGTACTCTTAATAGTTCCAGAAACTCGCCTTAAGCGCAGGGGTGACAGGGCGTTCTCTGTAGCAGGCCCAAGACTCTGGAACGAGTTACCGCTGCTCATCAAACAGGCCCCCTCCCTCTCGGTTTTCAAATCCCGGTTAAAAACTCACTACTACTCCATCGCTTTCAATGCCAGCTGATTTGTATTGGATCGTTTGATTTATGATCTGCAATGTTTTTATGTTTTTCGTGTTGTACTTCATTGTCTGTGTTGCCTGTTGCGTGTTTGTTTGTCCAGCACTTTGGTGTGGACTTGTTCCTGTTTAAAGTGCTTTATAAATAAAATGGTATGGTATGGTATGGTATGGTATGATAGATAGATAGATAGATAGATAGATAGATAGATAGATAGATAGATAGATAGATAGATAGATAGATAGATAGATAGATAGATAGATAGATAGATAGATAGATAGATAGATAGATAGATAGATAGATAGATAGATAGATAGATAGATAGATAGATAGATAGATAGATAGATAGATAGATAGATAGATAGATAGATAGATAGATAGATAGATAGATAGATAGATAGATAGATAGATAGATAGATAGATAGATAGATAGATAGATAGATAGATAGATAGATAGATAGATAGATAGATAGATAGATAGATAGATAGATAGATAGATAGATAGATAGATAGATAGATAGATAGATAGATAGATAGATAATAGATAGATAGATAGATAGATAGATAGATAGATAGATAGATAGATAGATAGATAGATAGATAGATAGATAGATAGATATGATATGATAGATAGATAGATATGATATGATAGATAGATAGATATGATAGATACTTTTTGAATCCCAGGGGGAAATTTGAGGCATCCAGTAGCATGTTCTTATTATACAGAAAAAAACATATGAAATAATCCCAAAAAAGAAGCAGATTGCACAAGTACTATATAGTACATGATCATCTACTAATCATGAACTACATTCATTATTAGCCTATATATGTATACATATATACACATCTAAGCATACATATACACGTATATACATATGCATACATATACATGTAAATATACATACATACACATACATGTTATGCTAGAGCATAGCCACAAATCTTAAAGCTTGGGTTATTTCTGTGAAACAAGACACACTGAAACAAATAAAGCATTGTCAAGAATTTCATCGGATGCTGCTGATGCTTCATCCCACATATGCTTTGGAGTGTTGCCTGGAAGCCAGATGTCACAAGGAGTAGCTGGATTATAAAAAAGCGATATTTGGGGTTCAAAATTGTTGTAGGCCAAATTTTAAAGTACATTGCTTCATGTGGTTTATAAATAGTTACTGATGGATAGAAGGCAAGTGGACAAAGATGCACAAGATTTGAAGGGTGCTGGTGATTAGGTGTACGCTGTGTGGGGAGGGGAGTACGTTCAGGAGCCCAACACAAACATGTGCGGCCATATTTGCGTACCATCTTGTAGTGTGTCTCATCGTCTTTCTCAGCCTGACAGAGTAGTGGTGGCTTGGGGCAAATGTCACCTGGTGGTGGCAGCAATCACAGTCCAAAAACCCTCACATACACAAACACAATCACTTTGGACACATCTGTGCTCTGGTGTTTTACTTACGTTCAGCTGTGTTCATCACGGTTAGATCAACTGACGCGCTCTGTCCCCCCCTTCTCAGTGAACCAAAAATAAAAGCACAACTGTCAGTACCTTTACTCACAGGGATGCCTTAACACAGAGAAGGACTGAGACACAAACAGCTGCTGATGCACACAGCGACATTCATGCAAATAGAAACATACATAGACTTGTGCTGACAGTGATGTCCTGTCTGTGAATGGAGGACAACAGCTGAAAAGGTCAGTTAGTCATGAGTTAGTCAGGACCTTCAAAGCCAGCTCCCAGTCAGCTGTGGGCTCAAACTGTGCAAATATAAACTTGCAAAATTGATTAGAAGAGACTGAAATCAAACAGGAAGGAAGTGTCCTGACTTACTGAGGGTTGTCGCTTGTATAAAACATCATGCATCTCAGTTATACCAAAACTAAGTGTGCTTTTTTTCACTGTATTAATGACTGTGGATGACTAGAGTAGCATTTAACAAAGAACAGTAACTCTTACTAAATATTAACAGTAACTGGAAAATAAATACCATATTTTAAACAAGTTTTAGATTTAGTTATAAACAGTGTTTTTTTTATATATAATGGCATTTGTTTTATTGCCAAAAATGCTTTGGTCCTCATCGAGCCTTATTTCTGCTGAGGCCACAAATTGCAACTCCATAAAATGTTTGCAGATTACAAATAAGCATCTGCAGGGACATAGCTCCAGAACGAAACATGAATGCTTATTATGCGTTGTATATTTGCATGTGCATTGTGTGTTAGTTTTAAAAAGCATTCAACCATTAATGTGAGTCTAGTGTGTAGGTGGACTCACGAATGAGGATTGAGAATAGAATTGAATACAGCCTTCTGGCATGCTTTGCTTACTCGTTTCTACGTTGATTCTTAGAACTGACTATTAATTTAATTAAAGTAATCAGATTTGTTCTATAAAACGAAATCTTGAGGTTGACATTTTTATCAACACCCTAAGAGAACATTTATAGTCCTTTTTAAAGGTCCACAGTGTTGCATTGAACCCAAACAGCTCTATTTTTAGAGCTTTCATAAACAAAAGCAACATGAAGGACCAGTAGATGAGACAGGCCACCTGCTGTGCCCCTTCACTTTGCAAATATCAGAACTCTCGTAAAAAAAAAAAATAAAATAAAAACACTGCGAATCTGGGCAGGAAGTACAATTTATGCCTGCTCAAACAACCAACCAGTGCAAAGGACTAGAGTTAATATATAAAAGAAAGCAGCAGACTTCTAAATCTTTTTTAAAGGAGATAAATTTAAACCAAACTATCTGTAATCAGCATTTGTTTCATGTTTCTTGATACAGTCACAGATTGCAAACTACCACTTGTTTTTAAGTTATTTCTTTTATAGTTTTTACTGTTTGCTGTTTTGATCTGGTAGTTCATCACTTTTATGGTATTTGTTGAGTTTATAGTTTCATGCTTGTTCGCGTTAGTGTACAGCACTTTGGTCAACGCTGTTGTTTTAAAGTGCTTTATAAATAAAGTTGTATTGTATTGTATTGTATAGACTGGGGGGTTTCTTCACTCTTTAGGTTAGTGTATTTTAAAAATATGTAGTTATTTATCCAAAATCAAATGTGACAATATGATCAGTTAATTTAGAGTATGCCTCTCTTCTAATGTGGCTCTGCAAAACAGCAATTTATAGCTGTTTTCCACATGAAGTGACTAGGGGTTGAACGACTACATAATTTTAAAACTCGACATTAACATAATAATACTCAAGTAGAGCTCGAGTAGTTGATGATGTCATAAGATCTCAAGATACAAAAAATAATTAACTAATTAAAAACGCAAAAAAAAAAGTAGTTATTTACAAAAAAAGACCAACAAAACATTGGGAGCATATATTATGCTCCTACCATTTATCTTACAGCAAAGAAGTCACAGGAAACCCAAAACTGTTAGTTATTATTATTACCGGTAAGCTGCAAAAGTGAAATAAATGTTTGGCACGTCAAAAACGAAACTAAAAACAGTGGGGCGGTTGACCACCCCGCACCACCGCCTGTGGTGCTGCGCATTAGGTTTAGTTTTAGAGATTAATATGTTAATAGGTTTTTAAAGGTTTAGAGATTCATTATTTTTTATTTTTTGCCTTTTATTTGTGAAACAAGGTCAGTGGAAGCTGGTTCTGGTTCAGTCAATTGGACCCGGTGTTACACCACATTCTGTGACCTGCAACAGTTCATGCAACACCGCCCCCTACGGTCACAATATACGGTGATCACAGAATATGGTGTAACACAGGTTCGCAACACGCTCCAAACAGGAAGTTGATTCATTTTCTGTTCTGTAACTGCGACGTGATGATGTCACTACGAATACTCGAAATTAAAAAAACTCGATAGAGGTCCAAGTAATCGATGTGTCGATTACTCGAGTAGTCTGTTAAAGCCCTAGAAGTGACCCACTGCTAAAACAACATGACAACGCTTCTGAATAAACTTATGATGGAGTCTGATGGTGTGGTCACACCGAGCAGCGTTTTTACCTCCGAAAACGCTCCTCACGCACGGAAGTGGACGCGCTACCCAGTGTTGTCCAAACTGTAGTGTTGCGGCGGCTTCGTTGCTGTGGCGACGGGGTGTGGGAGGAGCTTACCGGTATACAGAGTGCACTCCGCCAGGCGAGGAGCCTTTTATTTCCGTCTCTGTCGAGCAGACTTGACTGGTCGTGAAGGAATTGTCGCGAACACACAGCTACAATGAGTTTCTCTTCCATAGTCCACGAGCTCGCGAGTCTTTTCTTTTTTTTTTCGACAAACAATACGTCACATAGTGCGCGCGCACCCTCGTTTCCGCGTCACATAGGGACTCTCCCACTGCCCCCTCTCTTCTGCCCCCCGACTCTCCCTGATTGGTTGACACACCAACCAATCAGGTGGAGTTGAGCGGCGTTTGAAAGTTTGAACCGCGAAATCTTCAACATGTTGAATGCTCGGTTTGGAGGTGGAAGCCGGTTCACGTGCACGAAAAAACGCTACTCAGCACGCTCAACACGCACGCGACCTGACGCCAGACGCCAGGAGGCTGCCAAGGTGCGTCCACCATTGACTTTACATGGAGGCTGGAAGCTTTGGAGGTAAAAACGCTGCTCGGTGTGACCACACCATAAGAGTGCACTAAGCCCCCAGTATACCCCCGCGTACCTCCGTACGCACGTCCGTACGCGCATACTATCCTCAGAGAGTTCAGCCCTATACTCGAGCATACATTCTTGCGTTTTTGCACCAAATTCTTGTCGTCGTTTCCTTAATTTCGTCATTTCCGCTATTCTTTCAGTCATGTCGTCAACGGATGATGAGGAAGAAGAGATTGTTTGCTTCTTACTATTAGCTTTAAGAAAACGAAAGAAAAGAAGTGTTAAAAAAAGAAGAGTTTTAGACTAACATCACATAATGTTGACATGAAACACTCACTTGGTAAAAGCTTTAAAAACATGACTTCTCGTGGCATGTCCCACACACAAGTTGAAATTTGCCTCTATATTCGTTCACAAAGCGGGAAATGCGGTCTGTGTCGCACAGAAAACGGTTCGATGTGAACACAATTCCGGGCACACAGTTCCGTGCCGTTTACTGTGCGACACCGCGTATGCGTACAAGGTCGTAAAAGTTGAGCTTTGCGTGTACGTGCCCTGCTGGCATACGCTCTTACCTCTGCGTACATACGTGCGTACCTCCGCGTATGGACGTACGTGGGAGTATGCTGGGGGCTTTAGAGACCAAAAAAAAAACAAGAGCAGGAGATGTTCACATATAACTGACAGCCAGTTGTCTGGTTACTATGAAACAACCTTTGACTTTGTCGTTCAGCAAACATTTTCAGAATGCCTACAACCTGTTTACTGTACAGTAGTTTGTATTTTGTGGTTAGCATGTAGGAGAGTGCAAAACAAGTTAAGGTTTCCTTATTTGTCATTTGCATCACATGTGGTACATGTGGTGCGAACAAAATTGTGTACACAGGGTCCCAGTTACATCCAACAAAAGTATATATTGTAAAGAAAAACAGTAATAATGTCTAAGATCTGAACTAAGAAATATGCTGAACTAAGAATATTAATGGGAGTGGTGGTGCAGAGGTTAGAGAAGAAGGGCCTGTGATCGGAAAGTTGCAGGTTCAATTCCACAGACGGACAACATCAAAATGTGGGTGGAAAAGGTGAAACATCCACACCTACCTCCACTGTCATCTCTCTCTCTCACTCACTCTCTCTCCTCTCTCTCTCTCTCTCTCTCTCTCTCTCTCTCTCTCTCTCTCTCTCTCTCTCTCTCACACACACACACACACACACACACTCACACACACACAATGTTTTTGGTCTGTGGGAGGAAACCAGAGTACCCGGAGAAAACCCACGCATGCACGGAGATAACATGCAAACTCCATCCAGAAAGGTCCCCGGACCGGGATTTGAACCAGTAACCTGCTCACTGAGAGGCAGCAGCTCTACCAGTGGCACCACTGTGCTGCCTGGCACCTATTCAAAAAAACTTAAAAACATATATTTCAAAGCTTTACGTCAAGGGAATCTTTAAAAAGTGATATACTGTACATAAATTACAAATAAGAAAAGTTGTAGGCATTATTGCTTTTACCATTTGACATGACTTGTTTTCATCTATGATTTGATAACCCACATACTGACAATTTGTATTTTGTCTAAACACACTAAGTTTTCTGTGATCTTGTTGCACCTTCATGCTGTAGCCTAAATGAAGGTTTTGCAAATCATCGGTTTGTGAGGTTGGTGGAATTGTATATTCAGCATGATAAAGGTGCTGATACCATGTCCTCTATTTGTTTTGGGTGAATATTTAATTATTGCTCCATGGATGAGCCCATGTTGGTTTAGTATTTATCAATCAATCAATCAATCACCTTTATTTAACCAGGTAGAGCCCGTTGAGATCGAGATCTCTTTTACAAGGGTGACCTGGTCAAGTGGTCAGTAGCACACGTCACATTGGCAATAGGCATTTGCACTTATCAAAAGAAAATAAAGAAAACTACAATCACAGTAAACAGATGTTGACAGTTCAAAACCAAAAATAGTTCAAATAGTTCAAAATAGTTCAAAATCTATATACATTATATACAAAACAAGCAGACAGACCTCGGTTGGGTAAATAAAGTTAAAAAAATCAACAATGACATGTATATTGGATAAGTAATGGTTAGAAACATCTGCAATGGTCAAGTTTCTTGATGACATTTTCTACTACGGTTGACATAAAGGATCCAGGAGAGATGAATGTTGATAGTCTCAGATCTTTCTGTAAGTTGTTCCAGGCTGAGGGGACGGCGAAGCTGAATGCTCTTTTTCCTAGTTCAGTTCTGACAGGAGGAACTGACAGGAGGACTAAATCGTTAGAGCGCAGGGAGTAATGACTGTGTGATGTTTGTATTAAGGAGGTGAGGTATGACGGGACTAGGTTTAGGAGGGTCTTGTAGATGAAGGATATCCAGTGAGTGTATCTGCGAGTGCTGAGAGATGACCAGCCAGATTTTACGTAAAGCTCACAGTGATGAGTGCGATAACTGGAGTCAGTAATGAACCGAAGGGCACCGTGGTAAATGGAGTCTAAGGACTGTAGGTATTTTGATGCAGCACTCATGTACAGCACGTCACCATAATCTAGTATTGGCATGAATGTTGCAGCTACTAATGTTCTCCTGGCTTTGCATGAGAAGCAGGATTTGTTTCTGAAGAAGAAACCTAGCTTCAGTTTCAGTTTAGTGGCCATTTTGGAGATGTGGGTTTTAAAAGACAGTTCAGTGTCAATGTTGAAACCTAGATATTTGTAGGTGGAGACCATTTCTATTTGTTTTCCCTCTTGGGTTCCAATTTGAGGTGGGTTCTCTGGTTGCTGCTTTCTGTTGGCAAGAACCATGCACTTGCTTTTGTCGGCATTTAGGACCAGTCTAAGTTTTTGCAGCCGTGACTGAATAATATTAAAAGCGTCCTGAAGAGAGGTGAAAGCTTGGCTGAGGGAGGAAGAACAGCAATAGATGATGGTGTCATCTGCGTAATAATGGTGGGAGGCATTTGACAGATCACTGCAAAGATCGTTTATGTATAGGGAGAAAAGAATGGGACCCAAGACAGAACCCTGTGGCACCCCTTTCACAACATCTAAGAAAGTAGAGGAGGATCCGGCTACATGAACAGACTGTGTTCTGTCAGTTAGGTAGTTGGTGAACCAGGAGACTGCAAGTTTTGATAGACCAGAGTGTTCCAGGATGTTTGTCAATAGTCTATGATCAACTGTATCAAATGCCTTGGACAGGTCTATAAATAGGGCAACACAGAATTGTTTGCAGTCCAGGGCATGTATGATGTCATTTAATACTTTGAGAACTGTAGTGACGGTGCTGTGTTGTTTTCTGAATCCTGACTGGAATTGTGATAGAATATGGTTTGCTTGTAGGAAATCAGTTAGCTGATCACAGACAAGTCTTTCGAACAGTTTGGCAAGAATGCATAATTTTGAAATTGGTCTGTAGTTGTTGACATTTGTTGGTTCACCCCCTTTTAGCAGAGGGAGAACAAAAGCTGATTTCCAGATTTTGGGTATTTTATTTGTGTTGAGACTGAGATTGAAAATATTGGAAAGCGGTTCAGCAATGAAATCTGCAGCTAGTTTTAGGAAAAGTGGTTCTATGTTGTCAGGTCCTGCTGCTTTGCGTGTGTCGAGGGGGATGAGTCGTGATTGGGGCTGAGATGGGGTATAGGGAGGGCAGCAGACTCTGGACCCAAGAGCCACAGGCTCAATCCCCAGCCATTCCCACATGTCGTGGTGTCTCTGAGCAAGACACCCAATCCCTAATTGCTCCCTGGGCACTCACATAGCTGCCCACCGCCCCACCTGGGTGTATCCCAGGTGTGATGAGCTAAATGCAGAGAACCAATTTCACCATTGTATGGGAACATAAAATGATGACAACACATAGCACTTATATTAATAATAATAATAATAATAATGAATTCCATTTATAATGCACTTTTCATTAATAAAAATCTCAAAGTGCTACAAATTGTAATAAAGCAAAGATCAAAATAAAACAAGTGATAAAATCAAATAAAATCAATAATAATATCGACTAAGATCAAGATAAAATCATGTGGATGCAGATTAGGCTTGCTTAAAAAATAAATAAAATAAAACAAGTGATAAAATCAAGTAAAATCAATAATGATATCAGCTAAGATCAAAGATAAAATCATGTGGAGGCAGAATAGGCTTGCTTAAAAAGAAAGGTCTTTATGCTGCTTTTAAAGTCAACCAGTGACTGTGGAGCTCTCAGGTCATCAGGGAGGGAGTTCCACAGGCGGGGGGCAGCCACACAGAATGCTCGGTCTCCCATGGTCCTCAATTTGGTCCGAGGAATATGAAGGAAATTACTGTTCTGTGATCGTAGAGACCGGGTGGATGAATATGGTGCAAGAATGTCCTTTAGATAGTCAGGTGAAGTGCCGTGCAAGCATTGATGGGTAATGAGAGCAGTTTTGTACTGAATTCTGTAGGTGACAGGAAGCCAATGGAGGTTATGGAGAATGGGTGTAATATGTTCAAATTTACGAACTCTCAACAGAATCCTTGCTGCACTGTTTTGAATGTATTGAAGTTTCTGAAGGTTTTTGCCAGGGATACCAATAAACAGGGAGTTGCAGTAGTCGAGCCTGGAGGAGACAAAGGCATGGACGAGTTTCTCAGCATCAGGAAAAGTCAGAGATGGGCGAAGTCTGGAGATGTTTCGAAGATGGAAGAAGCAGGTTTTAAACAGATGCTTAATGTGATTTTCAAATGTAAGATGAGAGTCCATTTTTATTCCAAGATTTGTAACAGAGGTGGAGAGGGGGATGTCTTGACCAGAGACATCCCCCTCTCCACCTCTATTATTATATATTGTTAAGTTAATGAGATCTGTTGCCACTGTTTTCACAGCATGATTTCAGTTTTAGGTGCAACATCTTGCCCATTTTTCTCTCATCCAAGGAAATGGTTGCTTGAAGTGGAATAAGTTACAAATGGATTGTTCATTCATGCTTTTGTTTGTTTTCATATGAATTGTGACAAAGTTAACTAACAATGTTATAAGGATCTTCAATAATCCAGGTAAAAAAAATCCAACAAACTTCAGTCAGGTCCTCTGGACGGTTTCTTTTTTTGTTGAAACGTTTCATCCTTCATCCAAAGGAATTCATCAGTCAGAGGAGCCACAACAATTTAGTCCCACGAGCAGCACACTCATATAGTGGACCAACCAGTTTGCTGGTGATAAGGTGATTTCTGGAATCCGTCCTCTCCCTCGTCGACTTCTCTGAGGCAGCCATGTCCAAAGTGGTTCCACTGAGTTCAGCCCTATACTCGAGCATACATTCTTGCGTTTTTGCGCCAAATTCTTGTCGTCGTTTCCTTAATTTCGTCATTTCCGCTATTCTTTCAGTCATGTCGTCAACGGATGATGAGGAAGAAGAGATTGTTTGCTTCTTACTATTAGCTTTAAGAAAACGAAAGAAAAGAAGTGTTAAAAAAAGAAGAGTTTTAGACTAACATCACATAATGTTGACATGAAACACTCACTTGGTAAAAGCTTTAAAAACATGACTTCTCGTGGCATGTCCCACACACAAGTTGAAATTTGCCTCTATATTCGTTCACAAAGCGGGAAATGCGGTCTGTGTCGCACAGAAAACGGTTCGATGTGAACACAATTCCGGGCACACAGTTCCGTGCCGTTTACTGTGCGACACCGCGTATGCGTACAAGGTCGTAAAAGTTGAGCTTTGCGTGTACGTGCCCTGCTGGCATACGCTCTTACCTCTGCGTACATACGTGCGTACCTCCGCGTATGGACGTACGTGGGAGTATGCTGGGGGCTTTAGAGACCAAAAAAAAAACAAGAGCAGGAGATGTTCACATATAACTGACAGCCAGTTGTCTGGTTACTATGAAACAACCTTTGACTTTGTCGTTCAGCAAACATTTTCAGAATGCCTACAACCTGTTTACTGTACAGTAGTTTGTATTTTGTGGTTAGCATGTAGGAGAGTGCAAAACAAGTTAAGGTTTCCTTATTTGTCATTTGCATCACATGTGGTACATGTGGTGCGAACAAAATTGTGTACACAGGGTCCCAGTTACATCCAACAAAAGTATATATTGTAAAGAAAAACAGTAATAATGTCTAAGATCTGAACTAAGAAATATGCTGAACTAAGAATATTAATGGGAGTGGTGGTGCAGAGGTTAGAGAAGAAGGGCCTGTGATCGGAAAGTTGCAGGTTCAATTCCACAGACGGACAACATCAAAATGTGGGTGGAAAAGGTGAAACATCCACACCTACCTCCACTGTCATCTCTCTCTCTCACTCACTCTCTCTCTCTCTCTCTCTCTCTCTCTCTCTCTCACACACACACACACACACACACTCACACACACACAATGTTTTTGGTCTGTGGGAGGAAACCAGAGTACCCGGAGAAAACCCACGCATGCACGGAGATAACATGCAAACTCCATCCAGAAAGGTCCCCGGACCGGGATTTGAACCAGTAACCTGCTCACTGAGAGGCAGCAGCTCTACCAGTGGCACCACTGTGCTGCCTGGCACCTATTCAAAAAAACTTAAAAACATATATTTCAAAGCTTTACGTCAAGGGAATCTTTAAAAAGTGATATACTGTACATAAATTACAAATAAGAAAAGTTGTAGGCATTATTGCTTTTACCATTTGACATGACTTGTTTTCATCTATGATTTGATAACCCACATACTGACAATTTGTATTTTGTCTAAACACACTAAGTTTTCTGTGATCTTGTTGCACCTTCATGCTGTAGCCTAAATGAAGGTTTTGCAAATCATCGGTTTGTGAGGTTGGTGGAATTGTATATTCAGCATGATAAAGGTGCTGATACCATGTCCTCTATTTGTTTTGGGTGAATATTTAATTATTGCTCCATGGATGAGCCCATGTTGGTTTAGTATTTATCAATCAATCAATCAATCACCTTTATTTAACCAGGTAGAGCCCGTTGAGATCGAGATCTCTTTTACAAGGGTGACCTGGTCAAGTGGTCAGCAGCACACGTCACATTGGCAATAGGCATTTGCACTTATCAAAAGAAAATAAAGAAAACTACAATCACAGTAAACAGATGTTGACAGTTCAAAACCAAAAATAGTTCAAATAGTTCAAAATAGTTCAAAATCTATATACATTATATACAAAACAAGCAGACAGACCTCGGTTGGGTAAATAAAGTTAAAAAAATCAACAATGACATGTATATTGGATAAGTAATGGTTAGAAACATCTGCAATGGTCAAGTTTCTTGATGACATTTTCTACTACGGTTGACATAAAGGATCCAGGAGAGATGAATGTTGATAGTTTCAGATCTTTCTGTAAGTTGTTCCAGGCTGAGGGGACGGCGAAGCTGAATGCTCTTTTTCCTAGTTCAGTTCTGACAGGAGGAACTGACAGGAGGACTAAATCGTTAGAGCGCAGGGAGTAATGACTGTGTGATGTTTGTATTAAGGAGGTGAGGTATGACGGGACTAGGTTTAGGAGGGTCTTGTAGATGAAGGATATCCAGTGAGTGTATCTGCGAGTGCTGAGAGATGACCAGCCAGATTTTACGTAAAGCTCACAGTGATGAGTGCGATAACTGGAGTCAGTAATGAACCGAAGGGCACCGTGGTAAATGGAGTCTAAGGACTGTAGGTATTTTGATGCAGCACTCATGTACAGCACGTCACCATAATCTAGTATTGGCATGAATGTTGCAGCTACTAATGTTCTCCTGGCTTTGCATGAGAAGCAGGATTTGTTTCTGAAGAAGAAACCTAGCTTCAGTTTGAGTTTAGTGGCCATTTTGGAGATGTGGGTTTTAAAAGACAGTTCAGTGTCAATGTTGAAACCTAGATATTTGTAGGTGGAGACCATTTCTATTTGTTTTCCCTCTTGGGTTCCAATTTGAGGTGGGTTCTCTGGTTGCTGCTTTCTGTTGGCAAGAACCATGCACTTGCTTTTGTCGGCATTTAGGACCAGTCTAAGTTTTTGCAGCCGTGACTGAATAATATTAAAAGCGTCCTGAAGAGAGGTGAAAGCTTGGCTGAGGGAGGAAGAACAGCAATAGATGATGGTGTCATCTGCGTAATAATGGTGGGAGGCATTTGACAGATCACTGCAAAGATCGTTTATGTATAGGGAGAAAAGAATGGGACCCAAGACAGAACCCTGTGGCACCCCTTTCACAACATCTAAGAAAGTAGAGGAGGATCCGGCTACATGAACAGACTGTGTTCTGTCAGTTAGGTAGTTGGTGAACCAGGAGACTGCAAGTTTTGATAGACCAGAGTGTTCCAGGATGTTTGTCAATAGTCTATGATCAACTGTATCAAATGCCTTGGACAGGTCTATAAATAGGGCAACACAGAATTGTTTGCAGTCCAGGGCATGTATGATGTCATTTAATACTTTGAGAACTGTAGTGACGGTGCTGTGTTGTTTTCTGAATCCTGACTGGAATTGTGATAGAATATGGTTTGCTTGTAGGAAATCAGTTAGCTGATCACAGACAAGTCTTTCGAACAGTTTGGCAAGAATGCATAATTTTGAAATTGGTCTGTAGTTGTTGACATTTGTTGGTTCACCCCCTTTTAGCAGAGGGAGAACAAAAGCTGATTTCCAGATTTTGGGTATTTTATTTGTGTTGAGACTGAGATTGAAAATATTGGAAAGCGGTTCAGCAATGAAATCTGCAGCTAGTTTTAGGAAAAGTGGTTCTATGTTGTCAGGTCCTGCTGCTTTGCGTGTGTCGAGGGGGATGAGTCGTGATTGGGGCTGAGATGGGGTATAGGGAGGGCAGCAGACTCTGGACCCAAGAGCCACAGGCTCAATCCCCAGCCATTCCCACATGTCGTGGTGTCTCTGAGCAAGACACCCAATCCCTAATTGCTCCCTGGGCACTCACATAGCTGCCCACCGCCCCACCTGGGTGTATCCCAGGTGTGATGAGCTAAATGCAGAGAACCAATTTCACCATTGTATGGGAACATAAAATGATGACAACACATAGCACTTATATTAATAATAATAATAATAATAATGAATTCCATTTATAATGCACTTTTCATTAATAAAAATCTCAAAGTGCTACAAAGTGTAATAAAGCAAAGATCAAAATAAAACAAGTGATAAAATCAAATAAAATCAATAATAATATCGACTAAGATCAAAGATAAAATCATGTGGATGCAGATTAGGCTTGCTTAAAAAATAAATAAAATAAAACAAGTGATAAAATCAAGTAAAATCAATAATGATATCAGCTAAGATCAAAGATAAAATCATGTGGAGGCAGAATAGGCTTGCTTAAAAAGAAAGGTCTTTATGCTGCTTTTAAAGTCAACCAGTGACTGTGGAGCTCTCAGGTCATCAGGGAGGGAGTTCCACAGGCGGGGGGCAGCCACACAGAATGCTCGGTCTCCCATGGTCCTCAATTTGGTCCGAGGAATATGAAGGAAATTACTGTTCTGTGATCGTAGAGACCGGGTGGATGAATATGGTGCAAGAATGTCCTTTAGATAGTCAGGTGAAGTGCCGTGCAAGCATTGATGGGTAATGAGAGCAGTTTTGTACTGAATTCTGTAGGTGACAGGAAGCCAATGGAGGTTATGGAGAATGGGTGTAATATGTTCAAATTTACGAACTCTCAACAGAATCCTTGCTGCACTGTTTTGAATGTATTGAAGTTTCTGAAGGTTTTTGCCAGGGATACCAATAAACAGGGAGTTGCAGTAGTCGAGCCTGGAGGAGACAAAGGCATGGACGAGTTTCTCAGCATCAGGAAAAGTCAGAGATGGGCGAAGTCTGGAGATGTTTCGAAGATGGAAGAAGCAGGTTTTAAACAGATGCTTAATGTGATTTTCAAATGTAAGATGAGAGTCCATTTTTATTCCAAGATTTGTAACAGAGGTGGAGAGGGGGATGTCTTGACCAGAGACATCCCCCTCTCCACCTCTATTATTATATATTGTTAAGTTAATGAGATCTGTTGCCACTGTTTTCACAGCATGATTTCAGTTTTAGGTGCAACATCTTGCCCATTTTTCTCTCATCCAAGGAAATGGTTGCTTGAAGTGGAATAAGTTACAAATGGATTGTTCATTCATGCTTTTGTTTGTTTTCATATGAATTGTGACAAAGTTAACTAACAATGTTATAAGGATCTTCAATAATCCAGGTAAAAAAAATCCAACAAACTTCAGTCAGGTCCTCTGGACGGTTTCTTTTTTTGTTGAAACGTTTCATCCTTCATCCAAAGGAATTCATCAGTCAGAGGAGCCACAACAATTTAGTCCCACGAGCAGCACACTCATATAGTGGACCAACCAGTTTGCTGGTGATAAGGTGATTTCTGGAATCCGTCCTCTCCCTCGTCGACTTCTCTGAGGCAGCCATGTCCAAAGTGGTTCCACTGAGTTCAGCCCTATACTCGAGCATACATTCTTGCGTTTTTGCGCCAAATTCTTGTCGTCGTTTCCTTAATTTCGTCATTTCCGCTATTCTTTCAGTCATGTCGTCAACGGATGATGAGGAAGAAGAGATTGTTTGCTTCTTACTATTAGCTTTAAGAAAACGAAAGAAAAGAAGTGTTAAAAAAAGAAGAGTTTTAGACTAACATCACATAATGTTGACATGAAACACTCACTTGGTAAAAGCTTTAAAAACATGACTTCTCGTGGCATGTCCCACACACAAGTTGAAATTTGCCTCTATATTCGTTCACAAAGCGGGAAATGCGGTCTGTGTCGCACAGAAAACGGTTCGATGTGAACACAATTCCGGGCACACAGTTCCGTGCCGTTTACTGTGCGACACCGCGTATGCGTACAAGGTCGTAAAAGTTGAGCTTTGCGTGTACGTGCCCTGCTGGCATACGCTCTTACCTCTGCGTACATACGTGCGTACCTCCGCGTATGGACGTACGTGGGAGTATGCTGGGGGCTTTAGAGACCAAAAAAAAAACAAGAGCAGGAGATGTTCACATATAACTGACAGCCAGTTGTCTGGTTACTATGAAACAACCTTTGACTTTGTCGTTCAGCAAACATTTTCAGAATGCCTACAACCTGTTTACTGTACAGTAGTTTGTATTTTGTGGTTAGCATGTAGGAGAGTGCAAAACAAGTTAAGGTTTCCTTATTTGTCATTTGCATCACATGTGGTACATGTGGTGCGAACAAAATTGTGTACACAGGGTCCCAGTTACATCCAACAAAAGTATATATTGTAAAGAAAAACAGTAATAATGTCTAAGATCTGAACTAAGAAATATGCTGAACTAAGAATATTAATGGGAGTGGTGGTGCAGAGGTTAGAGAAGAAGGGCCTGTGATCGGAAAGTTGCAGGTTCAATTCCACAGACGGACAACATCAAAATGTGGGTGGAAAAGGTGAAACATCCACACCTACCTCCACTGTCATCTCTCTCTCTCACTCACTCTCTCTCTCTCTCTCTCTCTCTCTCTCTCTCTCACACACACACACACACACACACTCACACACACACAATGTTTTTGGTCTGTGGGAGGAAACCAGAGTACCCGGAGAAAACCCACGCATGCACGGAGATAACATGCAAACTCCATCCAGAAAGGTCCCCGGACCGGGATTTGAACCAGTAACCTGCTCACTGAGAGGCAGCAGCTCTACCAGTGGCACCACTGTGCTGCCTGGCACCTATTCAAAAAAACTTAAAAACATATATTTCAAAGCTTTACGTCAAGGGAATCTTTAAAAAGTGATATACTGTACATAAATTACAAATAAGAAAAGTTGTAGGCATTATTGCTTTTACCATTTGACATGACTTGTTTTCATCTATGATTTGATAACCCACATACTGACAATTTGTATTTTGTCTAAACACACTAAGTTTTCTGTGATCTTGTTGCACCTTCATGCTGTAGCCTAAATGAAGGTTTTGCAAATCATCGGTTTGTGAGGTTGGTGGAATTGTATATTCAGCATGATAAAGGTGCTGATACCATGTCCTCTATTTGTTTTGGGTGAATATTTAATTATTGCTCCATGGATGAGCCCATGTTGGTTTAGTATTTATCAATCAATCAATCAATCACCTTTATTTAACCAGGTAGAGCCCGTTGAGATCGAGATCTCTTTTACAAGGGTGACCTGGTCAAGTGGTCAGCAGCACACGTCACATTGGCAATAGGCATTTGCACTTATCAAAAGAAAATAAAGAAAACTACAATCACAGTAAACAGATGTTGACAGTTCAAAACCAAAAATAGTTCAAATAGTTCAAAATAGTTCAAAATCTATATACATTATATACAAAACAAGCAGACAGACCTCGGTTGGGTAAATAAAGTTAAAAAAATCAACAATGACATGTATATTGGATAAGTAATGGTTAGAAACATCTGCAATGGTCAAGTTTCTTGATGACATTTTCTACTACGGTTGACATAAAGGATCCAGGAGAGATGAATGTTGATAGTCTCAGATCTTTCTGTAAGTTGTTCCAGGCTGAGGGGACGGCGAAGCTGAATGCTCTTTTTCCTAGTTCAGTTCTGACAGGAGGAACTGACAGGAGGACTAAATCGTTAGAGCGCAGGGAGTAATGACTGTGTGATGTTTGTATTAAGGAGGTGAGGTATGACGGGACTAGGTTTAGGAGGGTCTTGTAGATGAAGGATATCCAGTGAGTGTATCTGCGAGTGCTGAGAGATGACCAGCCAGATTTTACGTAAAGCTCACAGTGATGAGTGCGATAACTGGAGTCAGTAATGAACCGAAGGGCACCGTGGTAAATGGAGTCTAAGGACTGTAGGTATTTTGATGCAGCACTCATGTACAGCACGTCACCATAATCTAGTATTGGCATGAATGTTGCAGCTACTAATGTTCTCCTGGCTTTGCATGAGAAGCAGGATTTGTTTCTGAAGAAGAAACCTAGCTTCAGTTTCAGTTTAGTGGCCATTTTGGAGATGTGGGTTTTAAAAGACAGTTCAGTGTCAATGTTGAAACCTAGATATTTGTAGGTGGAGACCATTTCTATTTGTTTTCCCTCTTGGGTTCCAATTTGAGGTGGGTTCTCTGGTTGCTGCTTTCTGTTGGCAAGAACCATGCACTTGCTTTTGTCGGCATTTAGGACCAGTCTAAGTTTTTGCAGCCGTGACTGAATAATATTAAAAGCGTCCTGAAGAGAGGTGAAAGCTTGGCTGAGGGAGGAAGAACAGCAATAGATGATGGTGTCATCTGCGTAATAATGGTGGGAGGCATTTGACAGATCACTGCAAAGATCGTTTATGTATAGGGAGAAAAGAATGGGACCCAAGACAGAACCCTGTGGCACCCCTTTCACAACATCTAAGAAAGTAGAGGAGGATCCGGCTACATGAACAGACTGTGTTCTGTCAGTTAGGTAGTTGGTGAACCAGGAGACTGCAAGTTTTGATAGACCAGAGTGTTCCAGGATGTTTGTCAATAGTCTGTGATCAACTGTATCAAATGCCTTGGACAGGTCTATAAATAGGGCAACACAGAATTGTTTGCAGTCCAGGGCATGTATGATGTCATTTAATACTTTGAGAACTGTAGTGACGGTGCTGTGTTGTTTTCTGAATCCTGACTGGAATTGTGATAGAATATGGTTTGCTTGTAGGAAATCAGTTAGCTGATCACAGACAAGTCTTTCGAACAGTTTGGCAAGAATGCATAATTTTGAAATTGGTCTGTAGTTGTTGACATTTGTTGGTTCACCCCCTTTTAGCAGAGGGAGAACAAAAGCTGATTTCCAGATTTTGGGTATTTTATTTGTGTTGAGACTGAGATTGAAAATATTGGAAAGAGGTTCAGCAATGAAATCTGCAGCTAGTTTTAGGAAAAGTGGTTCTATGTTGTCAGGTCCTGCTGCTTTGCGTGTGTCGAG